>PVJH01018782.1:0-44350 GCA_004026705.1 Nesogale talazaci
GTAGTTCTGAGCACCTGGTTTTCACACCTGAATGCTATGTGAACTCTTTGGAGATCTTTCTTTTGCCAAAACTGCAGAGTTGAATTGCTGCTTCTCCTAATGTCCTCTAATCAAAGACATTTCTTTGGAAGTGAATTTTTGAACTTGCAAAGACTCACAAAGACTGAAACATACTTTCTGTAAGCATTTTCAAGTAATCATTGGAATGTTTTTTAAGTTCTGGGGGAAATAGAGGAAATAAAAAGCATTAATTCATTTTTCATTTGTACACATCTTTCAGAAGCAAGCATTCTAGTGAGCCCTTAAGAGCCCAATAATAGGAGAAATGCTGTTAAGGTATAGCTTGAAATAATGAGAGAGCTTCTAAATCCACCTCTGGTTTTCATTGTTGTTTTTTCAAGAGACTTGTTTAAGTGCAACTTTTCTTTTATGCATAAAGTTGAGTTCTTATTTTGGCTTCTAAATACTGCACAGTCAAATATTCATAAAATAATGAAGCATTAGCTTTAAAAATACATATTATCATAATTAAAAGCATGGTATTTAATCAGAACACTGACTTACATATTTAAATTTTAGTCTGCCTTCATATTATTTGGGTTCATGTTATGTTTGCTGAAGTGCAGGTTCATAGGACTCATAGGATGAAGATGATTTCAGGATGACCATGACAGCATTGATTTATAGAGAATGGATCATATAGGGAGAAAAGTTGCCTATTTAAATTCCCTCTCAGTCATTTCTAGTGTTATTACTCCCCAACCGCACCAACTCTTAGACATGTGCCAAGATTCCTTTCTTTAAAGTAGAGTAGGCCTATGGCACAGAAACTTTCTAAATTCCAGCTACAGTTGCAATAACATTGAAAAACTATAATTCCATTTTATTTATGACAAATGCTGTTGAGTTTAACTTATGATTGGTTTGTTCCAAGAATTATGCTTCCTACAATTCAAATGGTGCACAGATGTGGCACCTGTTGAGAATGTAGGGTGTGAATGAGAAATACTGGGAAGCATTGGTTTATTGGTCCACTAGGTTTGCGTGGCTTTCAAACTGGAAGAGTTGGTTATCATTTCTTTTCACGAAGCCAAATGCTTGGTTGGAAGAGAGATACAATCACTGCTGATGGTCATTTTTCAATTTTATTAATTGAATGCTACTGATCTTGAGGCCTTTGGATCTAATGTATTTAGATAACTATATAGTGGTACCCTTCCAGATATTAATGCTGTATGAACATGATGACAAACTCTTGATTTTGTACTTCAGTAACAGTCACAAACTAAGCAGGTAATCTCTTCAATATAAAAGAGAATATGTCTTCCAATAAACAAAAATTTTTTTAGAAAGGAACGATAAATGGGTTAAATTCAAATGATATTCTTTGAACATTATTACAATGATCCTAGAATTAGCATGTTAGAACCACATTAAGGACATTCTTCTCTGGTTAAAATTTTTTTCCTTAATAAATCTAACATTTCCTGAATGTTCTGATCAGAAGACTGAGGATTCTATGGAAACCCTAGCTTCTTTCTCGATTTGTAATTCTAATGGGACCAAAAAACTAAACTCACTGTCATCCAGTCTATGCCAACTCATAGTGACCTCATTTGTTTGAGGAGAGTCACGCTATAGGTAGAATGTTCCCAGAAGTTCCTGAGTAAGACTCTAACTCATTTCTATAAGAAAACTGTAAATCTTCACAGAAGTAGAAAGTCCTATTTTGCTCTCCCAGAGTTGCTGGTCCTTTCAAACTGCTGACGGTGTAGTTAGCAGCCCAATGAATAACCACTAACTCACCTGGACCCCCTTCATTTGAATTCAATCTAAACTTTTGCTGTTATGATACTAGAACAGTAGGCTTTTAACACTAACAATTTCCTGGTACCAACTTCAATCATTTGAGTAAAGAAGAATGAAACTGTTTCGTGTGACTCTCATCGAGGTAGGTGAAAAGCATCGAAGTTGGCAGAATTGACATTAAATTTGCGTGGCATGATAATAAAATGCCAACTCACCATTTGTGTCCCATCTAAAATAGTTCGATGCCCACGGTAAACCCTCGATGTCCTTGTTTTCATTCATGACTTCCAGACCTTCAGGAATTCTTAGAAAGTCTGATACCTCAAAGGAAAATTTGAGGGATTTAGAAGCTGAAATCAGGTAAGTAACTGAAATGGTGGCTGTATGAAAGAGGAGCTTGGTGACTAGCACGGCGGCCAAGGACAGGTGGGACTGCTACCTTACTGAAGGCCTCAGCCGCTGCGCAGAACAAAGAGGACCTCACCACCTCTTGGGAACAGGTGCAGCATCAGGAACCTGCATGAGCCATTCTCTGGGCAATAGTGTTGCTGTGCGTCAGAGCTGACTCTGTGACAAGAGGTTGATGGGTGTGGCAGATAATAGGTTGAGACTGAAAAGTTCTGAAGATATTTTACAGCTGCCTCATCTAACACCTCAGACGATACCTACATGTTTGCTTATGCGATGTGATTTATTACGGTGTTTATCCAGCCTCATGGGCTTTTCAAAGCAATAAAATCTTTCAGCTCCTCCAATCTCCAGTGAACATGCATGGATAACCTCTGTCTCCCTCACATGTTACAGCAGTCTTGACTTTGGTTTCTTTTTTTTTGGGGGGGGGGCATCACTGCTCTTCGGTGGTGGAATTAGGAGGCCCAGCCCCACTGCTGGAATTGAACCTCCGTCCCAGTGGGCCGCAGTGACTTTAGTTTCTTGTCACCAATAAGATCATGCACACAATTCAAACTGAGAACACTGGAATCTTGGGGTAGGATGTGGTAAAAAAAATAATTATTTAGGTTACCAAGAATAAATAAATATATTTGAAATTATTTGAATTAAAATATTAAGTTAAATATTTTTATTTCTGGACACATGTAGAGCATACATATATGACCCCTTTACTTCAGATGCATAAGAAATAATTGGCATAGTTTTGGCTTCACTGTTTTTCCAGGGATTCCCCAACAGAATCGCCCCTGAAAGTGAGATGAAAAAGAGCAGCAGTTCTCCCCTGGCTGTCTCCTCACATGTACTAACACACCCTTCTTCAAGTTTGCACAGTCCCGGAGTAAAGACTTGGACTCCTTGATGAATAGGAATTTTAAAGTTAGCACAGGCCTTACCAGAGGGAGTTCCCAACAAGACAAGATAGGACAGGATCGAGGGAGGAAAACATGTCCGGAGAGCCATCACACCAAGGTCCTAGATGAGCTGGGCACTGAGGGCTGTGAAGACTTAGAGAGTTGGTATTTTGGAGATCATCTCCTTAATAAGAATATGCTCTCTACCAGGGACCGAAGGCACAAAATATTACTTCTCATAAAGTAATACTACTAGTCATAACTTACGATGATAGCAAAATACTTTCTGTTGTGAAAAATATTGCTTGTTTGGGTAGAAACAAGATGTAGACAAATTGCTTCCATGCCACGTGTTAAATGGCATCATAGAACTTTTTGGTAGTAACTAAGGAGAAAGTAGTTTTGTCTGGGAAACTGGGAAAGAATTCATGAAGGAAATGAACTCTGATCTGGGCTTGAAATGATGAGTGGAATTTCACCTGATGGAAAAAGATGAGAAAGCCCTTCCAGTGAACACAACATTACAAGGCATGCATTCATTAAGAACATAACATGTGTGGAAAGAGTGGTGACCTTCTGTTAGAGTAGGGGAGCTGGGGCAAGGATGGAAGTAAGGGTTCATAAGAGAAGTCCCTGAACACATTATTGTTATTATGTACCATCAAGGTAATTTTGACCCATTTAACCATACCTGGGACTTCCCAGAATTTATGTTGTTACTGCACATATCAGCATGAGCTGGGAGTCATCCATTTCATATAGCCAAATGTGTCCATACCAATTCAAAAAGTAGTGCATACAAACTAGAGATGCAGCAGATGGGCAGGGAAGGAGAGAAGAAATGTCAAAGTCTTAGACATAAAACTAGGCTGTGGTAGAATTGGCAGAATTTGATAACTTAGTGAGCATAAGTTGCAAGGACATGGGTCACATGATGGTGGAGTTACATAGAAACAAGGATTTGAATGATCAACTAGGAAAAAGATTCATGAGTGAGATTTCTGAGTGTGAAATGAAAATATCCACGGAAATTCCAAGTCAGAGTTGGCATGTCAAAAAATGAGACCAGAAGCCAAACATAGTACTTTTTACTGTCATAGACCTGGGGGACTTCTTTCATTAGGAATACCTGCAAGTGTAGTGAATATAATTTATACAAATAATAGAAATGAATGTAATGTGTAATAAAATGATAATTTGGGAAATTCCATCAGCAATTTTGCAATGCTAACAATGCTGGTGAGAATAATCTGCTATTGTTTTAATTCACAGAACTATGACCGTGTCCATTGTTCTATTGTTACAGAGAACAGTAAATAGAGGCCTGGGCTCTAGTTTCTGGTCTTCCGCTTGGTTACTAATGGGCCCTGGTAAGTAACTTAATTACTGGGAACCTCAATTTGATTAAATTTTAAATAGGTTTCATAAAGCTTATTCTGCAGGGCTTGTGGTTAGTAATGGATAATTACAGTGTGCACCCACATTTTCAAAATCGCTTTCATTCATTCTCAAAGTTCTCAGGTATAACCATTACAGATTATGAATACATTCCATGAGTTCCACATTGTCTTTTCGCCTACCAAGGCCACTACTATCTTAATAATCCCAGGTCTCATATGAGTTGAAATTCTGTTTTGGTGCTCTCAGGACATGGATTTCAGAACACAACACACCCATTGTCCATTAAGTTGAGATTCTGACTCATGATGAACTTTTAGAGCAAAGTGGAACTACCCTACATAAAGTTTTAAAGGCTTTAGTCTTTACAGACTCAGAGTCACAGCATTCTGCTATGGAGCAGCTGGTGAGTTTAAACCAATGAACTTTTCTTAGAATGGACTGTTTAACCACTGGACCACTGGGCGTCCTTAGGACATAGGGTAGGTCATGTCACCTAGCTGACAATGACATGCATGCACTAGGCAGACTCAGCTGCATTGCTTTTTCATTCTAATCTCATGAATGAGCTTCCAGAGTTTCTGGAGTACAGAAAGACTGAAACTGAGATGTAAATCAAAGTCTATGTAGGGCCAGAATCAGTACAAAGAACTCTGCTTCAGCCTACCAGAGAAGCCTCTACTGAGATGCTGATAACTCTTGCAACTAATATGAAATATGTATTTTAATTTCCCACTTGTCCTTGCCTTTGTATGGGTGAAGTTGCTTCAAAAAGTTCATGTGAAAATTGAATGAAGAGGAAATACAATTCTCCCAGAAACTTTTTATGAAGATTCCTTATATAACTCCCCTAGAAATTTCAGTAGGAGGAGTTGATTAGGCCTAAAAAGGATTTGACCATTCCTTCTTGTGGTTTTTATGTAATCTCAGAATAGAAAAAACAAAGCCAAGAAAAAGACAGACCAATTACTGTGGAATTGACTCTGCCTCATGGTGACTCCATATGGATTAGAATAAAACTGTCCCAGCAGGTCTTCAATGCTGAGTTTTCAGAAGTAAATCTCTAGACATTTCTTCTGAGGTACCTCTGGGTGAACTCGAAGTTTCAACATTTTGCATAGCATCTGTGATATTTAGGATCTACGTAAGCTTGGCTGGGCCAGGGTTCTCAGTAGTTTGCCAGTCACCTCCCCTGATGTGTCCTAGCATAATATAAATCAGCTCCATGATGGGATCTGCTGTGAGCATCCAAGCAGTTGTGGGAAAATTAGGATGGACTGTAACTCCATTACTGTAGTCACAGCCTTCATGCAAGTTGGAGAAACTTTCATTGGTGGTATGTCCTACTTCCTATATGAGTAGACACTGGAGGGAAGCTATCTGGCTTCTTGCTGGGTCTGGATCTTGCATCTGGTTCATTAGCCTCCTCTTAGACTTGAGCTCGTGGTCTCCTAGATTGCTGACGGAGCCTGGGAGCCATCACCAGCTGGTTATCTGACATGCTGACCTTGGATTCCTTGGAATCTGCAGCCACCACCTTCTGGTCTTTCTGCTTCTAGGTTTGTCAGCCCCCCCCAAAGACAGGAGTTCAGGGAAGTTTCTCGGCCACAGAATTTACAATTGTGTAAGCCACCTTCTTGATCTCTCTCTCTCTCCTCTCTCTCTCTCTCTCTCATAGTTACATAATCTGTTGTCAATTTGAAACATATGAGTGAAGGGTTGGATTTTAGCTTCTATCAGGTCATGGCTCAATGACCTAATTTGGAGGCACTAGGAGATAAATAGCTCACTGGAGGTGGGATGCAGGCTCACTCCCTGGGAGACATTGCAGCAGAAAATACACATGGAGCTACTCCAGTGCCCTGAGCTGGGGCCACGTGGAGACCCCTGCCGGTACTGAGATGCTTATGACTTCCCACCCACTGGCCTGTGATCTTCCTGCATTAGGGATCATTGCATGTGTTTCATGAGTCTGAAGAAGAGCTTATAGATTGGTATCGGACATTATGGTCTAATATCGAACTTATGGACCTCATCTGGTCTGAGCTAGGATGCTTTCTTAATGTAAAATTGCACTTTATATTATGCTCCTTCTTATACACATATGAGTGTGTCTATGAATTTGTTTCTCTAGTCAAACCCAGACTAACATAGTATTTTTTAAATGACTTTGCTTCTATGCTAGCACAGCAGACACACATGTTAATCATTTGTACCACCCAGGGACTCTGCGCATGAGACCTGTGATGATTAGATTTTATGACAGCTTGTTGCACCTATGGGAAGGTATGCATAGAATCCAACCTCTCAATCAGGACACAATCCCTTGACATCTCCTTGGGCATGTGGTTTACTTATAAGAGACACTGTAGAGAAGTGGCTTCTCTCTTGTTCCTCATTTTCTTCCTGCTGGCTTGGCTTGGGGGAGGGGGGGTGCTTTCTGCGTCTGGTTTCTGAGGCTGGTGTTACTCTGCCATGGACCTTTTCTTCTTGGATTCACATGACTCTGTACCCACTGGCCTATGATCTCCAAGCTGCATGCTTCACCATCCTGCTGCTTTGCCCATCAGCTGTGTGAGGCTGGAAGGGCCTCAATCTAGCATGGACTGGGCTGAGCCACTTTCTTCAAATAGATTTCTCTCATATACATATATTTGTTACTGATTTTTGTTTCTCTAAAAAAAAAAGCACCAACAACCCTCAAGCAGTGTAAAATAACAATACTCAGAGTAGCAAAAAACAAACAAAATACCCTGTTATGAGGTCAATTCTGCTCACTTTGATCCTGTAAGGAAGAATAAAACTGTTCATGTGGATTTCTGAGGCTAAAAATCTTTAGCGGGGGGGAGGGGGGGAGTCTCACTTTTCTCTGCTGATTTTGTAGTTAGCAACCTAATGTATAACTTACTACACCAACATGTCTTCTGTCCCTCACAAAACAAGGTTCCCCTCAAATTGTATTTAGTATTTAAGTATTCAACATCTGTATTTTATTCACACTACATTCCAAGGGGATGATTTATGCTGTCATAGATGCTTTGTTATATTCAAATAGAGCTCTTTATTTTGTAAGAGATGAATAAGAGACAGACACAAAAAATTCAAACTTAACTACCACCGAGACAATTTTCACTCACACTGTTACTCTCAGAGTAGAATGGCTCCTGGAATTTAAATCTTTCTGAGAGTAGTTTGTCTCCTTCTTCTCCTGTGGTGCAACTGGTGTGCTCAAGCTGCTGACCTTGTGGTTAGCGGCTCAATGCTTAGCCTAAAAATTAAGTTGACTCATCATTACTCAGAAGTTTCACTTGTTTTTGGCCACCAAGAAGATTAAACTAGCTTCTCAGTCTATGTGACAAAGTGAAGTACTTGATGTGGCTCTTTCAGATGCAGTCTTTGTAATTCCCACTAAGCAACCATATGGCACCGCGCTCCTTGGGTATACTTCATCTTTGCCTGTTTGATCTAAGCAAGAAATGGTTGGGCAAATTCCTGATAGGATTATGATTCAGTTGTGAGAGATTGTTAACAGAAATAATTGCAATTGTAAAAATGTGAACTCTAATGTGGGGATTGGTCAATTGCACCATTCTGCAGCATATAAAAATAGGCCATCTCAAAATCATTAAGGGGAGCTTACAACCATATGGAAAAAAATGTCTAGGTTCATAGCTTGTCGACTTTGAGATCCTTGTACGTAGAATCTGCTTGATCAGAATATAGAGAGCTATGTGGTATCAGAGGAATGGCAGAAGAAGGTATGTCAACTGTCAGTGCTGGAGACAGCATAGCAAGGCTCCCATATACAAATAAGTAAATTAGAGGGCCTTTGAACAGCAGACTTACTTGTAGAGTGAGTTTTCTGACCCACAGAGCTCATGACAGAGTGGAATACTTTTTTGCATTTATTGGGATCACTAAATGATCTGTGTAACATTGTCTGTTCAGGGCAGAGGCTAAGGATGGGGATGGGGAGCTGAGGACCAGTGAGAGAGGCATGCTTGTGAGCATGGCTGACAAGAGGCACTCCTTACTGGAAAAAACTGAATCATGAGCATTTATGATCCTAAATTGTAACCTGTTAACTTTTCTAATAAACTTCATAATTGTGAGTTCTGTCATGGTGTTTTGTGTGGACATTGCAATGAGTTATGGAATCAAGCAGGGAAGCAGATTCCTGCCTGAATGATGGTTAGCTTCAGAACTGGTAAGAAAGGGTGAAAGGTGAAGGCAAATCTGATTTCTGCCTCATTGGAATTAGTGTTGGGCTGATGCTGAACTTGATTCTGAACTTGATTCTGCCTCCTTGGGAAGGCAGAGGAGGCCAGAGATGTCCCTAAAACCTTTTTATAGTCCCAAGCTGACTAGCAATGCAGAATCTTAATAATCATTATACTAGAACAAAGTTCTGTGACACCCCACTTCTACCCCCTGCCTTCTATAATCTCAGAAGTTAAGAGCTCTTAATCCCTTTCTGATCTTCGGGATATGTATTGCTCACCAACATTTTCAAACACGTATGCTTTTTGGGAAGCTGCTCTCCCAGTTGTAGGACATACTACCACCCACCTGTCTTGTGAATCTGAAGAAAGGAGCCTCCACCCACCAATTCTACCACCAGAGTTCCCCGAAACAATGATGTGTCCCCCATCATTGTATTAAGACTCATTATTACCGTGCAGAAACATCTCCCCTTGGTTTTAGCATGCCTTCTATTACTGAAAACAGCTAATATCAACATGAAATGCAAAGCAGAAAATAGTTCAGTCAGACAGGGTTAAAGAGCTGTCTCATTCTACCTGAGTTTTCAATGACCTCACTCCCTCACTGATGCAGCTGATACCAGGTCAGAGCAACCCGACAGGACAGGAAGGAACAGCCCCTGTGGGTTTCTGATGCTGTAACTCTTTAGGGCAATAGAAAGCCCTATCTTTGTCCTTCTGAGTGGCTGGTGGTTTAGAACTGCTGACCTATGGTCCGCAGTCCAAATGGGTAATCACTTTGCCACCAGGGTTCCTTCAATGACCTAGGCCCATCCAATGTTCTGCCATACTTCTGAGGATCACAGCACCAAAAACTCACTGCTTTCACACACTATGTCTTGGCAGCAATATGGACAGCGTCCTTGGATGACCTTGAGCAGTTGGGCATAGTTCATATTAATTTAGTGACCATATATCCCTGGTGAGGACATGTTATGCATTTTGCCTAAAACCTATGGACATCAGTTTCCCTTTGACATTTGGGAACAAAGATGTTTCCATTTCTCCTGTAAAACCGAAAGTTTGCTGTTCTGACAACAAATTGTACAAATTCAAAAAGACATCAGAATGTTTGGTCATTGTGTGATTCATTACATTTTATGAATTCAGATCACAGTAAAAAGAAAAGAACACATTCTGTATATTCTCTTCTTTCTGCAAATAACCCAATAGACAACCTTGGACACATTTATGTGTGAAAAAGAAAATAACAAAACAAAAACTTCAGTGCCATTCTGCTGCCTTCTGAATGTAATTCCTTCTGGATCAACTGGGGCTTGTATATCTGTTCCCACTACATTCACATGCACAGTCCAAGATCAAGCTTGTGGCAAGGGAGTAGAGAATGAGACTGAGATAGTCATTTGATTTATTTGAATATATTCTCTGTTCCATGTTCTCCTTCCTTCATAACCTGGAAATAAGCATATTTAATGAAATACATATCCCAGTGTAGGCTTCCATTAGCAAGTAGCTATTCTAAGTTGGGTTTGATTCTTTGTGTTCTGTTTTTGTTGTGTAGTCAGTTTCGTGGGGAATGTTCGTATTTGAAACCACTCCTGGAAAACGACATAGAAGTAGTTCTGCCCAAATATTTCTGTATAAATGATTTTATATGGCTTCTTTCTCTAGTCTGTAAGGCTTACATATGCAAAGCTGATTCTCAGAGGTCTACCTCATCTCCTTTTGCTCTCTCTTCCTCTCAGAGATCGTGGCCTTCTCTCTCCTTTGTAACTCACCAAGTTCTTACCTTAACCTCTTTGCAATGGCTATTCACTTTGCCTCACCACTCTTCCCCCACCTCTCAGGACCGCTCCCATCTCCTCACTGGATCTACTTTGATCACACTATGAAGTTTAGTGCTACAGGAAGTGTCAGATAGACACAAATGTAAGGCACAGCTGTCATTTTACATTTTCTGTTTGGACAAATACAAGGGGCCATCAAACATTTATGCAAAGAGTCCATTATCAGTGACATAATCTGCACTGGTTTGGAAAACCAAAGTTAAAAATCCAGTCCCTGTCAAACTGACCCTAACTCAACCCGATGTGTGTCAGATTAGAAATTTGCTCCGCAGGGCTTTCCAGCGGTTGACATTTCAGAAGTAAATTGTCAACTCAGTCTCCTGAGGCATGTCTGAATGGACTTGAACCTTCAGCTTTTGGTTCACCATCGCGCACCTGCACCATTTGTGCTGCCCAAGTTCTCCACTGGTTTGGATCACTGTCCTTGAATTCGCCTCCTCCCTGGCATGTCAGAATGTGATCTTATTTGGAAATAGGGCATCGTAGCCTAAAAAGAGGTCATACTAGAGAAGAGTGTTTTTTTTTAATCCCATACAACTGGTATCACTATAGAAAGAGAAAGTGTAGAGATAGTATCTGTGGTAGTTGCAGGTCTTGGTAACTCCCAGAAGCTTGGTGTCTCAGTAGTCCTCACTGGGAGGTCTTCAGTGGAGGTCATTCAGTCTTGACTGCCTGGGTCCCAGGTCTGTGAGCAAGGGTCATTCTCCTGCCTTTCTCCATTTGTAACAGGAAAAGCACAGTTGGTGTGCCCACATGGGGTCTAGACAGACTGTTCCATTCTCTTTTTTCCTCTTGGTTTGCTTCCTTGTAGGCATGGTATACTGACCCCTCTCCACCCTGAGATTTAGTATTTTTCTCTGTGGCACATATTTCTAGGGAGGGGTTCAGTTTGGCCCTGCTCAGGCTGGCCCTCTAGTCCAATTTTTTCATGTATTCCATATACAATAGTAGTCTGGTTCCTTGAGGTTTCCTAACCAACCCCCTACTCCCCACTATGACCTCCCCCCCCCCCCAGGTATGGATAAGACACAAGAGCTCAGGACACACAGAATCCAGGAACAGGCATGGAAATATCAATGCTAGAAGGGTAGAGGGAGGAAGGGTAGAGCAGGGAAGGAAAGGGGAACTAATTACAATGATCGACACATAACCACACACACACACACACACACACACACACACACACCTCCAAGGGGAAGAATAACAGAAGCCATGGAGGAAGGGAGACAGCAGTCAATGTGAGGTATGAAAACAAAAATAATTTATAATCTATCAAGGGACCAGGAAGGTGGAGGGAAGAGGAAGGGAAAAAAAAAGAAGAGCTGATACCAAGGGCTCAATAGAAAGTAAATGTCTAGAAAAGAATGAGGGCAACCTCTGTACAGATATGCCTGATACAATTGATGGATGTGTGGATTATTATAAGAGTTGTAAGAGTCCTCAATAAAATGATCTTTTAATTTCAAAAAAAGAAAGGAGGTCCTCCCCCTGGGCTTGGAATGAGTGAGAGACTTAGAGGGTGAATGGGGCTTGGGAAGCTCTGTAAGTAGAGAGAATGAAGAGCAGGGGACAAGGTGCTGAGGTGAGGAGAAACCTGGCAAAGTCAAGGGACTGGGCAATGTCCAAAGTGACTCAGTCCACTCCTCGTGGACTGTTGGACCAGGAGCTTATGAGAGCGGCAAATGCCTGAACCCAGAGTTGCAGCCTTATGGTTATATTGATGTACCAACTACCAGGGTGAGTTATTCTCTTCATTAATTTACCTGATGTTTACAAATCTGATATCTGCCTGACTGTGCCTTTCCCATGTGCCGTGTGCTGTCAAAGTCCATTTTAATTCTTGTTCTTGTTGTTGGGTGTCATTGACTTCACTCTGGCCCAAAGCAACCGTATGCACAACAGAAAAAAACACTACACAGCCCTTCAACATCTTCACAACTGTTCCTCTTCCTGAGCCTCTTGATGAAGCCACACTGTCAATTGGTCTCCTTGAGGACCTTCCTCATTTGTGGCCTCCCTTTCACTTTACCACACAAGAGGTCCTTCCCCATAGACTGGTCTCTCCTACAATAGGTCTAAAGTATGTGAGATGAAATCTTGCCATCCTTGCCTCTAAGGAGTCCTCTGGCCTTACTTCTTCCAGGTTAGATAAGTTTGTCATTTGAACAGCTCCTGGAACTTCCCATATGCTTTCCCAACACCACTGCAGCATTTCCTTTCATAAGGGACTTATAGGACAGAGTAGAAGGGTCCCCATAGGGGTGCCTAAACTGTAACCGTGGTGAGAAAGATCTCTTTCACCATTCAATGAGTGAGCACAAGGTAGTTTTGAACCATTGTCCTTTCTGTTAGCACCCCAGGTGCTTACTTGCTGTGCCACCAGTGTTTTTTAGGTACCATTAGAAGTGGACATATATGTCCTCTACTCCTAGCTGGAAATGTCCAGAGTTCTCTGATGCAGTAGCAGAGAAGGAGCACCAGATGGCACAAAGCATTCTCATGCATTGGCTTTGGGTGACCATGAAATGGTGAACCCGGAGACACATTCTGACCCAAAGTGCAGACTGAGGACCCTTCCGGACCTGACTAAAGTCATTGCCATACTCATGGCAGCCCGGCATTACCAAAACAAATAGAACTCTTAGTGAGCTTATGCCGTGGGACTGAATTCACGCTGAATTATAAACAGGAAGCATAACTAACATGTCTTAATGAAATGGTGGCAGCCACGTGATGCTGGTATAAAAATAACAAATAGGAGTCATCTGAAAAGTGTTCTCAAAATCGAATGGAAACAAGAAGAAACAAGGAATAGAAAAGCCTTCCATTCACTTTCAAGACCGTTCCCACACAGGCAGGAGGTTTGGAAGGAGAACAGAGGAGAGAGGGAGAAGACCTTCACCATGCAATTAGATAAGCTAATGGAATTTGAGATTTGATTTGTTATTAACCAAACAACAGTGCCAATTCTATTTGAATGAAGTTAGAAGCAGTCTCATAAGGTTTGTGCTGTCTGGCAGCTTTGTTTCCAACACGTGATAAATAATGATACCTCTGGGGACACCAGCAACATAGACGAGGCTACTACTCCTGGTTCATTACTGCAAATTGGTCATGGGATGGTTGGATTCATCCCACACTGAGTGTGTGTCACAGTTGCATGCTTGTCGTGACCTCACGAGGGGAGAGACTCCGACTGCAATGAGTGACACCGGCATAGGGGGCAACACTAAAATGATCCTTTACAAAGTGTTGGCTCCTCCCTTGCTGTCCCTACAGGGTTGAAACTCTATCCTGATTTACTCTTTGAACCTCCAGGTGCTCTCCAGTCAGAGCTGTCAGCTTTATCAAATTGAAAAGATGCCTCTAGTCTGATGAACTCACTTGTACGTGATGCAAACGCACACGGCTGATTCTCTGGTGTTGGTGTTTGCGCAGTTGCTGGTTTTCTCAAATTTCCTGGTGTATTAGCTACAGTATTGCAGTCATCGTATTTGTGCTCATGACTATGGCATTGATCCTGATCTATGGAGACTCTCTAGGACAGCAGAGACCGCCTTTCACTTTCTGAGACTGTACCCCTTAAGGGGAGGAGAAAGGCTTGTGCTTCTTTCAAGGTATGGCTGGTCATTCCAGACTGTTGACTGTGAGGCTTTCCGTCCAACAGTAACTGCTGGTGTGTAGTGGTACGGATTCCACGTGGTCCGGGGGCCGGTGCATGTGTGTGTGTGTGTGTGTGTGTGTGTGAGTGTGTGTGTGTGCAGGGCTGGAGGTGGGTGGGTGTGGCACCATCAGCTACCACACTTGTGACAGCAACTCTGGTGACACCTTGACATCCAGTCACGAGTCAAACCAAGTAACTCGCAGATGTCACCAAAGCCAATCTGCTGATTTTTAAAAATGGAACAAGTGAGTCAGCAGACTATTTAGGGAAGTTAGTCTGTGCCCATGCTTCTGTCATCCAGAGCCCTGTGTGGACATTGTGAGGCAAATGTCATTTAGGTCCATCGGCATGACCATAAAAATGGGAAGCCTATAGCATAGGTGTTGCGCTAGGCATGGACTATGTCTATCTATCTATCATCTATCTATCTATCTATCTATCTATCTATCTATATATATATATATATAATCAATGTATTACATAGGTATCAAAAACATTTCCAAACACTGTTTAAACCAAGGCCTCCCCAGAATTAGCACCACAGGCATTATTCAAGAAAAAATCATACAACCTACAATGAGGTATGTTCTATTTCCTCTGAGAGCTCTTACTTGGATCATAGGGTACTGAAACACATGGAATTTGAAAGCATTTAACAAGTGAATTCACCTCGAAAGGCCTACTAAACATGATGCCATCTACTTGATTCCAACTCATAGGGATCTGACATAAGCACAACTTGAATAGGAATAGTATGTTGGACACATCCTTGGGTGTGCAGACATGGTGTGCTTGATGACTACACTAAAAGGATATCATGCTTGGTAGAGGGACAGCAAAGAAGAGAAAGACCCTCAACTAGAAGGTGACACAGTGGCTATACCCTTAGGCTCAAACATAAGAACAATCTTGAGGATGGTATGGGACCAAGTTGTGTGCTGTTCTGATATACATAGAATCGCCATGTGTTGGAACCAACTTGATGGCACCTGAAAGAGCCACAACTACCCTAAGGTGGGAAGTTTGAATCCATGCAGTGGCTCAATGCAAGAAAGATAATCTACTTTGAAAGAGATTATATCCAAGAAAACCCTATGAATTCTGTAATGTCTTGGTTTACTGTTGTGGTATAACTTGGAGGTTAACACACTACTTTACAAGCATTGTAGTGAGTGAGCACTCCATAAGCATTAAATGTGGTAGCAATCCTATGAAGTTGGGTTTACTATTCTTCCCACCACGCAATGGAAGTAGCAATGGGAGAGACTGGAATAGTCTGCACAAGAAACAGGTCCCTTCGTAGTGGATCTGGGATGGAACCCAGTACACAACATCCAATTCCCTGCCTATTCCTTTGGAGGATTTTCTTCTTCTTCAATTGTGAGTAGCTTTGGTGGGTCCTTAAGTAGCCATGGCAATGAAATACACACACTCCTTCCTTCTTCAATCAAGACCTGAGTGGCTCTAGGAGTAACTTTTGGTCAGATTCTTCTTGGAGAACACTCGGAGGGTATATGGTCTAAACATAGTCAACTGAAGTTTCTCTCCTTCATTCTGAGCCAGGATTCAGAGTTCTTGTCCCTGTCTCACCTCTAAACTGACTTCTCCAAACTTTCATTAGTTTGGAATTTTGTGTTCATCACTATTCTGCAAATAATTTAAACTAGTTTTATGTTTATTGCTCAGAACAAAAGAGCCTAATACTTCAATGTCAAGGCACTTTCAATTTGTCTTTGCTTCCATGGTGTTGAGAAATAAAATATTTTAGTTTTACTTCAAATATGAAAATCATTTCACAAGTGATAGGAAAGATAGACATCATTAGAAGAAGAGTCATTCTAAATGAAAACAGTCTTGGTTTTCATTGTTTTTTTGCCATCTTTAGTTATAGGTCAGTTTAACACATAGATAGAGGATATATATATATATATATATATATATATATATATGGAACAACAGCTCTTCTGGGTAGCTTGGAATTTGTTCTTGCATCCCATGTATGCCATGTTCTAACAAGCCCCTTGCATCTGTTACACTTTTCAGCCTCCAAGTAGGCCAATCCTGAATTTATGTATACTGTATAGTAATTGATCTTATTAATGGGTCCTTATCAAGTGCCATAAGTAATGCTGAACCCTTCACATACCATACATAATTACATGTAGTGGGGATTATTGTCTCCATCTCACAAATAAAGACTCTAAGGCTTGCACTAGTCAAGGGACTTTAAAACAGTATCAGATCTAAGGAACTACGATGCCGGCCCTTTGACTTGGCCTGACTGCAAACCCTGACATGCCCTCACTTGGTTATCATCTGCTCCTCTCCAGTACTGGAAACTAAGCTCCCTCCTCACACACACACACAGAAACCCCACTGTGAAGGAGTCCTTCACGGCTATTACATCACACACAGGAACACTGAGAGTAAGAGAAATTAATTGTCTGGCCACGGTTCACACAAAGAATCACTGAGGCAAACTTGCAGTGAGGAGCTCATTGAAATTCTAAAGCCTTCCATGCACCCAGGCAACTCTCTGGGAGGTTTGGTGGTGATGGAAGTAAAAGCAGAATCGCACCATATTCATAGCACAATTAGAAGTCTCCCATGCCCTCAAGAAAGCCAAGCCCTTTGACCAACTATCAGGATTATTTTAACCCAGTAAGGCATACCGAGTCCACACCCTCTCTCACCCTTGCCCTTGGTTTTTGTCTCAGCATAATCTGAGTTTATTCACTTTACTGGAATTTCTGGGTGGTGCAAATGGGTGGTGAACTCAAGTGCACCGAGAAGCACCTCAGAAGAAAGGTCTGGAAATCTACCTCTGAAAAATCAGCTCCTGAGAACCTTGCATGCACAGTTATACCACCCAGAGCTGCCATGGGTGGAAAATGATGCCAACGTTTCTGCTTCAACTACTTCTTTTCCAAGAAGAATAAATGAGTTTGTATGCAAGAGGGAATGACTGGTCAATAGATCTTCTTCCTGGTTCCCTTCCCTTCCTTTTGGGCCTGTTTGGTGTTATAATTTCCAAGGCTTTGCTCAAATTCACTGTATTAGTGAAATTTGCTGTGCAGTTTGAATACGGAAACCCTCTCTCCTCCCTAGTTTTCCTCCTGTATCCTGATGATTATTTTTCCCTTGAGATATATGACTTTTTATGACACACTATAACAAATGGAAAAGAGATTGAAGCTGCTGAGGATTTTGTTTTGCTTGGATCCACAATCAATGCTCATGGAAGCAGCAATCGAGAGACCAAATGCTGCATTGCCTTGGGTAAATTAGGTATACAAGACCTCAAAAGCATTGAAGAGCAAGGGTGTTGCTTTGAGGACTAAGGTGTGCCTGCTCCAAGCCCTGGTCTTCTCAATGGCCTCCTACACATGTGAAAGTTGGGCCTTGAATACGGAAGACCTAAGAAGAAACAATGCATTTGCAGGATGATGCTATTGAGGAAAGTGCCATGGATGGACAAAAGAACAAACCAATCAGTCTCTGAGAAAGATAACCAGCATGCATTTTAGAGGTAAGGATAGTGAGACTTCACGTAACATATGAGAGACATGTTATCAGGAGAGACCAGTCTCTGGAAAAGGACATCATGCTTCGTAAAATGGAGGGTCAGCGATAAAGAGGGAGGCCCTCAACACAATGGATTAACACTGAGGCTGCAACAAAAGGTTAAAGCAAAGACGAAGCCTGAGGATGGTGTCCACAGTGGCGCTATCATTTGGAATTGAGTCAATGACACCTAACAAGTAGATGGCATGCTACACTGAATACATTTTTATGTTAATTATGCATTGTCTGCTGCTGCCCCTGCCAGAGTGTGGTTTCCTCAAGGGCTACTGGTCTTGTGATTTTATTGATATAAAGTAAACAACTGGAATAATATTTGCCATGATACAAGTTTCTAGACTAGTCACTGCGAAGTAGGCTGCAGGTCTCTTCACTCTGAGTGAGCACTCTTTCCTCCACAATGTGTTTTCTCCCGGCAGCACTGTTGACCACATCAGTGGTCAGATTAGAGACTCACATTTCCTCCAGTTTTTTACTCTTGCTAAATACCAGAACCCAACTCACTGCCATCAAGTCAATTCCCTTGTGAGTTTCCAAGACTGTAATTCTTCACATAAGTAGAAAGGCCGCCTTATTCTTCTTTCACCAAGAGGTAGGTGGTTTCCACTGCTGACCTAGTAGTTAACAGCCCAACTTGCAACCACAATTCTACCTGGGCTCCCTTTGACTTCCCTAAGTCCAGTTTTATGCAAAATCATTTTCCTACTAAACATACTAGGTGTCAGGTGCATTTTGCTGTTTTTGTGTGCCCTGGAGTCAATTCTAAGCCCATAAGAACTCTACATCTTGTAGAACTACCCTATTGGGTATCTAGAGCCATGTTTATGAGGGGAGCCCCAGTTATGAGTGGGACTGTGATTGTCAAGTTTTCAGACGAAGCTAGCTATTCCCATAAACAGTTGCAATCTCAGAAACTCACAGGGGCAGCCTTACCCTGTCTTATAGGGTCCCTGTGAGTCAGCCTTGGCTGTGAGTTTTCTTTATGGGAGCACGTAGCCAGGTGCTATAATGACCATTCAGCCTTTCAGTTGGCATCTGGGTGCTTACCCATGTTTCCACAGGGCTCTTAGATAAACCTTAAGTTTGTCAAATTTGAAGGATACATGCTTTATGGTCTTACAGTCAGAGCAGATAGAGAGACAAGTGCAATGGTGGTGGTGGGCGTAAAATACACACACTGTAAAACTGCCGCATGATATGTTCCTCATTCTCAACTCTCTACGTGATAACCCCCTCATTTCTTCCTCCTTCTGTCAAGAAATCTTAAGGAGATGTTGATTGGCACTTCACTTTTGTTCTACCCACACTCCCTGTGGAACTCCCACCTCCACCCTTAAATGCACTTCTTTGGGTCTTCTGTTTTAGGAGTCTTATTTCCCATTTTGCTTCCACTGTAGAGAAAGTTGTGACAATTCCTTTTCTTATTTGGCATCTAGTGCTATGACCAGCTGATTGCCAAAAGCCAAGGATGAAGATTACATGGTAGAACACGGGTCCAGAGAACAATCTAAGCCTCCAGAAGTAGTTTTTTTCTCTTCCTTAAAAACAATTAAGTGCAATAGAGGGAATGGATGTCATCCTATTTTTTCCTCTTTTTATTCTTCTTTGTCTCTAGAAGGCAAGGAATAGGAAGTGCTGAGTAGCCCACAAAAGAATGGATGGAGACCCACAGCGCTCATCTTTGAACTTGTGCCACAGTTGAGCAGCTGCATGGGGCATCTCCCAGGTTAAACACTCACTGACTATTGTTCACAAATGCTGTCAGGAACTCAGGACGTTGTATGTATGCACCATTGCAATTTTTCTCCCTCTTCTTTCATGCCCATTGTTGAGTTCTCATGCAGTCCTTTGGCTCTTCTGACTCTTCCACCTCCTGAGCCCCCTTTCCTAATCATCATAGAGGAGATGCCAGATACTGGATGGTCCTGGGCCTGTCCCAATGTAGAATTGTGTCTGGCTTTGGGCCCAGACAGAGAGAAACTTGGAATTGGGATTTCTGGGTGGCTGCTTCCATTCTGTTGCCTCCCAATGGCACTCACTCAAGACTTGAGACAGATGGCTTGCCACTTAGCACCAGAGCCAAAGCTGCCTGGTTTTACATTTTCACCATGGGCTGTAAGGGCTTGTATTTCCCCATGAATTCTGAACTGGTTGTCGGGGCTGGTATGGTTTACAGAGTTTCCATAATGACTGTGGAGCTGAGGTCTCAAGTTCAAAGAGCTAAGTCTTAGAGCCGCAGATGAAACATCAACTGAATTTTGTCCAGATTTTTTTTTGGAGTGTTAGAGGGGAAGGGCCAGAGAGGTCCTGCTACCAATGTCAGAGACTTGTCTAGGTTCACACAGAAAATGAGTGACCGACCTGAGACTAGAAATCGCCGAGGTTGATTACTGGATCTGTGCTCAAGAAAAATTAATGCCTATTAACTTTCAACATTTTCTCTTTTAGTGTAACATACTCTATTGCTCCAATTGTGAGGATTTGTACTATATAAAATATTCTCTATGGAGTAGAGAACATAGACTCTTACAAGCATACCCAAAGAGATGCACACATGTGAAATACTACTCCTTTAAAAGACACAAACACATACAAATGGCATTATCTTACATGCATTATTCTTCAACTTCTTTTTCCCACTTGCATGTGTATCACAGACATTTTCCCAGGTCATAAAATACAGATCTTACTTATTCATCCTAAAGGCTAGCTAATAGTCCCTCTAGCAAACATACCATTATTGACTTAGCCATTCCCCGGTTGGCGTCTATGTAGTTCCCACTTACCAGTTTCCTACTTGCTCAGTATACAGACAGGGTGGCCTCTTGCACATCACTCCTGTTTTTATGACCCGGCTCAGGTCATGTTCAAGATGATATCGTCACTACTTGACAAAATGTATCGAAAGTTGGCTGGGAATTGAAATAGCATCTGAAGACACTTTTTCTAGTCCACAATGCCAGCTTGTTATTAGACACCATAGAGCTGGCTCCACCTCAAATCCACAGCCAGCCCCTGTGCAGCAGAATGGGACAACCTCCTCCCTCCAGTTGGGCATCATCGTCAGGAGCAGTGCCATGCTCCTCTGCACCACTGCTGCAGCCACTGTGCGCTTTGAGTGTCTTCGAACCTTGGGGCCTCATCTTCCCGCACCATAGTTGACACTGCCTTGTGATCAGGAGGGTTTTTCTTGGCCAGTTTTCAGAACTAGATCGCCAGAATGTTCTTCCATGTTGAAGTCTGAAAGTTGGCACCACTGTTGGCAAATCGGTGGCATGGCTTTGAGCATCAAAGCAACACATGTGCCACCCCAGTATGGCAAAGATAGAGGTAAGAGTTTGTCTCTTATGTGCACCGTGGTCTTCTGGGGAAGGCATGGTATGCAGAGAACGTATGATTCCTTTGAGAAAAGGGAATATTTAGAGTTTACAAGAGAGGATTTTATCATTTGGGATGGTCTCAGCTATGCGTGTATCCATAGTGTGGGATTTCTACCCCACTTTACTTACAATAGCAAAAAGGATCCTAGGCAGGTTTGGGTGTTCTTCACCTTGTACAACTGCTCAGAGCAGTCACACGCAGCTCCATGGGGCAAACTGTTTTTTGCACATCTTGATCTCCAATATATCCCTGGCATGTAGCATGATGACAGGCACACACAGCTAGGACTGAGTAAATACTAATTGAACGACTAAAACTCTGGTCTTTTAAATTTCACACTCTTAAAATTGCCCAGTTTGGTCTGGAGACAGCCCTGTTCTAATTCATGCTGTATTTTTCCTTTTCAGGATGACGTCAGGGGACTTGGATGGGCCCAGACTTCTGAGCTCAGCTAACTCCCAGCACTCTATCCCTGGGGACCAACTCTGAGTTAGATCAGACCAGAGACACAGGGCTCAGAGACCAGCTGAGAATCGGACTTCCAGGACAGCCCTAGAGAAGGGGAGGCATTTTGTTAAAAGAGGTAGCCCTAACTCCTCTATTCCACACACACCCCCCCACTGTAAACCCTGAATGTGTACTTCGCCTGGTTAAATAATCATTGTACAGCAGAGAAATCTGCTACCATGAAAATGATCCTACAGAAGAGCAGGGAGTGACCAAGGAAGGGAGTAAATATAATAGTAGAGTGAAATCAAGCCCTTTTTAGGTACAAGGCAGACAGAGGTCTGTCTGTGCACATAGAGCCTCTAAATGAAGAACTGGCTAACGTAATCCACTGATAAAGCAAAGCTTAGGGGTTCAAGTTGACCTAGAAGAAATGCCTGGCAATCTACAGCCATGAAAACTCTATGGGCCACAGCTGCCCCCCAGAGCCAGCCCAAGGGTAGCTAATTTTAAAACTATACAGGTATATCTACTTCAAAAAGTTCATAGAAAAATTCCTTTACCTTTTAGTTAGCTTCCAATGAATGCTTCTCCATGTAAATGTGTACAGATGGTTAGATAGCATATATCGAGAGAACATATTGAATGTATATGTTAAACTCATTGCCATTGGATTGGTTCTGACTCCTATTGACCTTATAGAACAAGGTAGCGCTGCCCCGGCTTGTTTCTGATGCTGTAACTCTATAGGAGAAAGGCTCACTCTTCTCCCAGAGTGCCTGGTGGTTCCAAACTGCTGACCTCGTGTTTTAGCAGCCCAGCCTGTTCCAGGACTGGAAGAATGAATGGGAGAAATGCTAACGAACTCTTAAGTGGAGTGATCCTAGAGTACATTTTAGATCTTTTATCATCATTGCTTATTGATTTCTACCACAAGGCTTCTAAAGTAAAAGCAAAAGTCATTTAAAAATAGAAACAGTGCATAGTGCATAAATCTTACTTAGCATCCTATCAAATTATATCAGTTTTTTCTTTGAATTAAATCATTCTACAACATAATGCTTTAAAAGGTGTGTGTGTGTGTGTGTGTGTGTGATATGTTTCCAAAGGCATCGACAAAACAATCAAGACTCTCCTAAGTGCTGAAGCTCAGAAATTAGACCAGGCAATTGTTTTGCCCATGGGAGTGTTATAACTTTGATCTACCTGACTATTTTCCTGACAAGTTCTAGTTACAGAAAAAGAGATAATTAGAAGACTCTGAAAATTGTAAAGTACTTTTCTTCAGACAGCTGACGAATGTGGTACAGAACTATCTTACTTTGCTTACAAATCTCTCTCAGGTACAGGAGCATCTGTGAGCAAATAGGACGCTACTTGAGACAAAAGGGATCTGAGTAGACATAAACATGGAAATGTATAAGCCTTAGGATTATGGATCTCAAAACCAAACTCACTAAACAAACAAACAGCAACAACAAAATAACTTCCCTGCCATTGAGTCATCTCTGATGCACAACAGCCCTACAGGACAGGGTAGAAGTGCCCAGTGAGTTTCCAAATTCTATAATTCAGTGATTCTCCACCTTCCTAGTGCTGTGATCCTTTCATACAGGCTCTTAGGTTGTGGTGACCCCCCCCCCCCAAACCATAAAATTACTTTCGTTGTTACATCATCATTGTCATTTTGTTACTGCTATGAATGGGGCAACCCCTGTGAAAGGGTTGTTGAATCCCCAAAGGGGTCGCGACCCACAGGTTGAGAACCATTGTTGTAACTCTTTAAGAGAGCAGGAAGCCTCATCTTTCTCCCAAAGTTGGTGGTTTTAAGCTACCGACCCTGCAGTGAACCGCCTAACACTGTGACACCAGGGATCCTCGGGGACTGTGCACAAAGCGCACATAGGAACAATGCTACAGCGATTTGAGTTCATACCTCAGAGCTAGACTGGGCATTCATAGTGTACTGTCCAGGGCCCCTAGTTGGCTGTATTGTCTCATGGTCAGTAGTTCTTACTGCCTGTAAAATCATTGGACTTTAGTTGCTCCTCTTAGTTCCTGATCATTACAAGCTGTGGGGGCTGTTAGTCTGAAAGTGCTGGTTTCATGCAGAGTGTCATATTAACACTCTGTAGTGACTGACCCTCATTAGCAGGAAAGAAGCTAAATGAGGACCTTAAGCTCTCAGTTAGGAGACCACATGCACCCCAGGCTCAGCATGAGCCATCTCCCTGGAATAATCCTGGCACACCGGCATGTGGCTATTGGATGCTCTGGGGGCTGGACTGACCCGTAGCAACCCTGGGCACAGTGGAATGAGACACTGCCCGGGTCCACACCATCCTCACAAGTATTCTCATGTCCGAGGTCACTTTTGCTGCCACTGTGTTAGGCCATCTTGTTGAGGATCGTCTTTTTATTACTCTTTTATTTTACCAAGTATTTGTTAGCTTTAATCTAAGTGTTTTAGATGTACTCCCTGCGATGTTCACACAACCTCTGTCAGGCAGATGTGATTCACACCCTTTTGCAGGTCAGGAAGGAGATCCAGGAGCAGTCAAAGTGTTGCACACAGCCCAACAGCTAATAAATGACAAGTCAGGACTAGGCCTCAAGTCTACCTTTCTGCAGACTGGAGTGTCTCTCCCGCCACACCACACTGGCAATAGCACAGGAAAGTTCTCTGCACATGAACAGGTCTTCTCCTTGAAGATTTTTGGTGATTTAGAAGACAATGCAGGGAGAAAGACAAGGCTGTCTGCTCTGGTAAAGAGGGACAGTCTCAGAAACCCACGGGGAGCAGTTCTTCCCTGTCCCCGAGTCTATGAGTCAGAATTGACTTGATGGTAGTGAGGGAGAAAGTGAGAAGACAGCACAGGATGACCAGTGAACACACGGTTTGACTTGACCTCCTAGCCACCTCCTGTTTGGCTGCGGTCTCTGGTTTTGAGCACGTGACCCCGGAGCTTGAGTAATAATTGAATGGGGAGACCTACAGCTGTAACTGGCCAGTCCAAGCTTGTCTGGTTCAGCGTCCGTATTTAGTTCCCTTCCTCTTCTTAGTTTCACATCTCCATCGCAGTCTGGGTGTCCTTTGCACAAGGAACAGGTGGCTGCCCACGCTTCCATGGGGTGACAGTCCGTGATGTTTATGGCACTCTGTCTCACGATGTACAGTACATTTTTTATTGCACCAATCTTCCATGGGAACATGAGGCTTGTACGGAGAGGTGAAAGATCTCTGGGCAGGATGTGGGGATGCTCTGGGAATCTCCTGTAGCCCGCTTGCTTCTTTATTTCTGTTCTCAACAGATGTCCAGGTTTGAAATAACTTATTTATTTTCCAGGTCAGCTGTACAAATTGTGAACACCATCCCAAGGGCATGACGTCAGTCTGATTGAGAAGATGGTGTCAGGAGTACATTGGGTTCTACTTGATGGCTGTCAGTTTGCAAGTCTCTTTTCTGGACTTTATTGACTCTGGGTTCTTGGAAGGTGACAGTTACTCACATATTCCTCTGGTATCTCTGAAAACATATCTAGTCTTTCGGATAGTTATATTCCTCACTTTCTGGGATCACAGAGGCAGCAAGGGGAGATGGATCCCCATGTTGTGTTCATCATCTTCTTCCAGTTCAGCCACACTACCTCTGTACTTGAGGCTCCATCCTGGAAGGGGTACAGAAGACATGAAGACTATTATTTCTAGTACAGATTTAAATATTGGATGTGGTAAAATTAATATCACATACAAATGTACTGTTGTATATACTATTGCACATAGAGCATATTCACTTCTATGAGTCATTTTTAACATCATTCTTTCTCCCATATCAACACATATTTTCCAGAAACATATTTTTTTTCTAGGCTTTGAAGTATTTCTCTTCAGGATGTGGTGAACGGCATCTAACCAGTTCTCTATTGTTAAACATGCAATTTGTTTCCATTGTCCTTGTGATGAAAAAAGACTGAGAAAAATATCTCTTTTTCGTGGATATTTGGATATCGTCACTCTTATAAATTTTTATAAGTGTGGAATCACTGAGTAAATGGAAAAAAAATTTAAGAGTTGTGATACATTCTGAGAAGTTGAAATGACACCAATATTTCCTTTCTCCCCTTTTTTTGGAAGTGGGAGAGCATCTCCGGGTTGCCATTATATCCCAGCACATGGTTTGGTTCCTTTAGATGCTGAAAGCATGTTGCTTTCGTCTTGTCTACTCTGCTCACTCTGCTTCACATCTGCTTCTATAACTTCCTGAAAGTAAATATTTGTAGACTCATTATGACTGTCTCTTCTGTTTATCACATGAAATCTCTTATCCCGAGTTAGACAGCAGCCCCCAGAAATCTAAATCACTGCCCTCTAGTTGATTTTGATCCAAAGACTACCCAGGGCAGGACAGAACTGCCCCCACACGGTTTCTACAGTTAACATTTGACAGAGGCATCTTTCTATCGAGGAGTGGCTGGAGGGGTCCAGAGGACTACTGTTCCCTTAGCAATAGAATACATTAACCATTGCTTCACCAGGGATCCTGGAGACGATCCAGCCTGTGTTATATTAATTGTTTAAAGTTCTACACGAAGCTCAGAAGCACGCCAGAAGATGCTGTGATTGATTACAGAGAGGATTTCTCTGCCAAGTAATTTTCCAGTTCTTCACCAACATGAATTGTAACTTTCCTCAGAAGAAAAAGTGATCAAGTAGACATGTCAAATTATGTGTTAATCTGGATGGACTAGAGAAACAAATCCAGGGAGACGCATGTTATGTAAGGGAAAGTTTTACATCAAAGAGTACTGTGTTCCCCCCAACATAAGACATACTGATAAAATAAGCAATACCAGGATTTCTAAGCATTTGCCACTATAAGCCACACCCCAAAAATAAGACCTAGTGATAGACATGACTACACAGCATACCTGTATAGAGCAGCAATGAAGACCGGTGGTCCTTCTCAGCTGCCCCATTAGGACAGCTGCTATCTCAGAGATGACCAGAAAAATGCATGCAGCCCCACCCACAAGGGCGGCTCCCCCTGTCAGACCCCAGTCATTCTGTGCGGGCTGCCAGCTGAGGCACCGAGGGAGACAAGACTGTGAAGTGAGAAGCAGGATGCTCAGCTTGAGGGACTCTGTATCCTCAGGGGGAAGAACGCAAGCTTTGGCTGCTGTTTACTCAGCACCATGGATCCATGTTCCAGAAGAAGATGGCTTCACTCTATTTGAATAAATGTTGATTGTTGTACCGTATTTCATAAAAATAAGACATCCCCTGAAAATAAGCGATAGTGTGTCTTCTTGAAGAAAGAATAAATATAAGACAGTGTCTTATTTTAGGGGAAAGATGGTAATTATATACTAAGAAAGCACTCCAGTTCAGTCCAGATCAAATCCGTAAAACCGATGTTAGCCCGTGTGTCTGAACCATTCAATAAATTCCTCTTCAGACTCATGCAACATTTGAGTGGGTGGAAAGTCTTGTGGATCCAGTGGCGGTGGAAGCATCCAGTACTGATGTGTTTTCATGTGGCTCCTCCAGGTCCATCACTCCGGCTGCCATCAGCATGACTCCATGTGATTTGTCAATAGGAATGTCTGGCCAGGAAACAGGTGGTGATTCTGGCCTCTAGTGAGCGATTTGAAAGCTCTCCTTGGCGTCTCCAAATAAGGTCATCAAATTGTGACTTGATTGACAGGCTAGACTTCACCCCTTCGCAGGTTGATACCAGATTGTGTAACTAGCACACATTATATTTTTGCATAATACTAATCAATAGTTTTAGTCTTTTTTGCTCACCTAAAATAAATTGGTCTTCTATGGGTTGTATCAGCTGGAATGACAGTGCATTTTATTTGCCTGGGAATTTCTTCTGATCTTTATTGTTTCATCTGGTAAAAGGAATTCAGATGTTGTTTTTACTGTGCATAGAGTTAGACAAGTTTAGCAGCCTCCAGGTTAATACACATACATGGGTTATTGGCATTGTACTAAGCAACTAAGTCCTCGTGCTTGACACAATGGATGTACATATGGATTGCTATGAGTTGTATGATCCCCCAGTAAAATGATTTTAAAAAATAAGAAAAGAAACGAAGTCCTCTTTATTTTGTGTACACACAATGTCCTGAACAGCTATTATGATGAATTAATTTTCCAGGTTGATGTAGGGATTTTCACTAGCTTTTAGAAAACTAACTCCAACTGGCTCATAGTCTAATCAAATAAAGGACAAGTTAAGTGATAATGGAAACAACCAAACACCTTACCCTTTATGAGGGAAAAAACTTTTTTATAAAGGCATGTTAATCTAGTTAATAAATTATTAGTTTTCCCTGAAAGTGACATTACTCTGTATTAAAATGGTAAATAAATATTTGAGCATTAACGCTTAATATGTTGTGTTTTCTATTGTTTATTTATCTGTCAACAGGTAATCTATTGACAGATAAACACAGGAGTAGCACAGGGGTTAAAGTGCTTGGGTGGTACCCAAAAGGTCAGCACTTCAAGTCCATCAGCCATCATATGGGAGAAGGATGTGGCAGTCAGTTTCTGTGAAGATATTCACCTTGGGAACCTTATGGGGCAGTTCTTCCCTCCCCTGTATGGCCACTGTGAGTCAGAATGGACTTAATGATGATGGGTTTGGAGTCTTTATTCTGGTGCGGCAATCTCCATTACAATTAACCCTAAGTTGAGCTCCTGAGGGCAGGACTTACCTGCTGTGTTCACACTCAGTTATGCCAATGTATTTGAGCAGAACTCAGCCAAACAGAGCTCAAATTTTTTTATTTTCCCTCAATCTGTCTTTTTCCCTTATTTTCCTCTTCCGTACTGTTGACATTCTCCCCATACTGCTAATTATTACCACTATGAATTTTCTTTTACTTTAAAACTTATTGTGGTGAAACACATAAATATACAATTTGCCGTTTGAACCCCGTTCAGTATACGTTTTAGTGACTCATACTCACAATGCTATGTAAACATTGTTGCTGTTTCCAAAACTCCCTCATCACAGAACCTTGTTTTTATTATTCAATTAAAAACTTGGCCATCTGTGCAATGGAGCTGAATGCTAAAGGCCCAAGTCGAAGTTTCATAATGATAAGGATTTCATTTTCTCAAAACACGCTCGGTGCCAGGACTTTACACTTGTTACATAATGGCAAAGCCAGGCTTACAGAGCAAAGGCACTTGCTTAAGGTCTCACAGTGACTAGTCGGCAGATGTGCTATCCAAATCCAGCTCCCTTTGAACTCCAGAATTCTGCTCTTTTCAGAGTTTTTTTAGTGCGAGTGCGAGTGTGTGTGTGTGTGTGTGTGTGTGTGCATGCACATTAGGATAATTAGCATAATTGTGCTGGAAGATGTTGGTAACAGCTGTTGTCAAGCAGCCCCCTGACACAGGGTGACCTCATGCACAATTAAACAAGAGGCTTACAGATCAGAGCCATGGGATCCTGGGGTTTTTATTCACTGGGTTTTGGAAATAGATTATCAGTTCTTTTATTTCTAATCTGTCTTCATCTGGAAGTTCCATGGAGACCAGTTTAGCATCACAGCGGTGTGCAAACCTCTGCTTACAGAAGAGCAGAGGTACCCGGGGAGGAAGGGGCGGGGGTATTGGCTGTGAATCAAACTGGGCATGTGCATGGGAGAAGGTATGACTTCTACTACAGAACCTCCAATGTATCCAGGGATGTGAGATCCGAGAGAAGTGATTCCAGGTGGAGCAGGGACCTCTGTTGCAGCTACCCCACCAAGTGCTGTTACAAACACTTTTCTGCCAAGGAAGAGCAGCACTTGATAAAGCAATGGATTTTGCCTCCTCAAATCAGCTTCGAAGGAGCAGAACTTGCAGAGAGGGGCATCCTGAATTTCACATCACCGAAGGGCCACCTTAGATGACTCTAAGCTACTCAGCAGAGGGCATGGTAGGCTTGCAGGGACAGTATGACTAGCACACACTTCAGAACCACCACACCTACTTTCCACACCTCCGCCGCACACATTTGGGAATGAAGGGGAAATGGCCTGCTTTAAGTTCAGATGGACTGAAGTCACTCCCCCATGCACCTCCCACCCCACACCTTCCGAGGTCCATAAGGAATCTTGGGAATGGCAACGTGGGCTCATCAGTGAAAAAGGGTAAAACCGTGCGAGCATTCGGAAGTAACTTCTTTGGTCACCGACTTTCTTAAATATCCTAGGCACGTCCCTAAATATTATGAAAGACGTTGTTTGTCGTTGTGTGAAACATGGCAAAGATGCAGCTAGAGGTCAATCTTTAGTTATAAACAAATCGTGGAGTCTCTTCTGACATAGTGGCCTTCTCGGACAGGGGAGAACAGCCTTCGGATTCGGAGACTGTATGTCTTTACAGAGCAGAGCACCTCATCTGGCTCCCCTTGAGGGATGGGTGTATTTGAACCACCAGACTTGTGGTTAGCAGCCAGAGAGGCCAGCTTCCATTCCACCACGTTTCCTAGAAAAATCTTTCATGGCTGTCAGAAATTCTTTGTAACTGCTAGTCCTCATTTGTTTCTTCAAAAAAAAACAAAAAAAAACAAACCTAATTCAGATACCATTGGCCCGAAGGCAGGTTGAATGACGTTGAATATGCTAACTGTCCCCCGGATTGTAACAGTGCTCATTCTGTGTTAGGCACAGTGATAAGCACTTTTATTTTTATGTAAATACCCCTTTGAGATTGGTCACTATTGTCACGCCCCATTTTCAAATAGGGTCAGTGAGCCACAAAGGAGAGCAAGGAACTTATCTGCTCACCTGGTAGGAAAATACTAGTCCTGTGTGATCAGGAGGTGTCAAAGGGATGAGGTATCAAGCATCGAGGAATAAAAATTACATCATTGTAAATGAGGGGGAGTACAGAGTGGAGACCCCAAGCCCTTTTGTGGGTAACTAGACATCCCCTTACAGAAGGGTTGCGGGGAGGAGAAGAGCCAGTCAGGGTACAGTGAAGTAACAATGAAACAAACAACTTTCCTCTAGATCTTCCACGCTTCCTCCCCCCCAACTATCATGATTCCAATTCTACCTTATGAATCTGGCTAGACCACGGAGTGTACATTGGTACAGGGAACTAGAAATTGGTACGGGGAATCTAGGACAGATGATCCCTTCAGAACCAGTGGTGAGAGTGGGGATACTGGGAGGGTGGAGCGAAAGTGGGGTAGAAATGGGGAACTGATTACAAGGATCTACCTATAACTTCCTCTCTGGAGGATGGACAACAGAAAAGTGGATAAAGGGAGATGTGTAAGATGTAACAAAATGATAATGATTTAAACATTATCAAGGATTCATGAGGGAATGGGGAGCAGGAAGGGAAGGGAAAATGAGGAACTGATACCAAGGACTTCAGTAGAAAGCAAATGTTTTGAGAATGATGACGGCAACAAATGTACAAATGTGCCTGACACAATGGATGGATGTATGGATTGTGATAAGCATTGTACCAGCCCCTAATAAAATGATTTAAAAAGATTCAAGCCCTGATAGTTTGATGGCAACAAATGGGTGTTTAACCACTTGACTATTTCACCTAGAGAAAGCCAGGTAACTGGTAAGCACATTGCTCCTTCAGTGAAGAAAGCTGTGTATTCACAGTAACAGGAAGGGCTCTCACCAGTGCTTTACAAGGCTCCCACACCCTCCGCAATGTGCTGGCAATGTCATAACTTAAAAAATGAATACATAAATAAAAACTCACTGCCCGTGAGTCCATTCTGACTCGTGCAAACCTGTAAGACAGGGCAGAACTGCCCCTATGAGTTTCTGAGACAGTAACTTGATGAGAGTCTCTGCTTATAGACCAGAGAAAGTGAAACTAAAATGTTTAAAAATTAAAAAGAAGCAGAAACAGCAGCTATCAGATTCTGTTTGCCTCCCAAAGATCTCTGGGGACTGACTGAGAGGCGTTCACTGGGCATGATTTCCTGCACTGAGTCCAGGGAGAACACAAGGGGAAAAAACTCTGGGTGGAAAATTACTTTAGATTTCATGAAAGGCTCACATTGATAGAAGGAAGACTGCTGAGCACCCGTCCTCTGTCCTTGGAGTCCATGTCTAAGATTTTCAATGATTCTTGACTTTGGCTTCTGGTCTTTGTGGAGTGAAGCCGCCAGTCCTATTCACCCCCAGCAAGGATCTCTCCCACACACTGGACAGCAAGGGCGGGCGGGCGGGTGAGGACACCCGCATCTGAGCATCAGTGGCTGCCTTTTCCCTGGGAAAACATTGAGGGTTTCAAAATGCAGGTGACCTGGCTGGGCCCATCCCCTGGGTGGAGCTGTGCGCTTCGCCAGGCTATGTGACCTCTATCTCTGGGAAGCTCCTCTCCAGCTGGCAAAGCTGCTTTATTTATAGGCTGATCGCTGTGGGACCTAAGTGGGTCAGGTCTATCCGGACGGCAGTCATCCTGAGATCTCCGTGGTGTGTGCCTTCTCCAAATCTGCCTCTTTCACTGTCCAGATGGAAGGGAAGGAAAGGAGGAGGGAGCTATGTAAGCAGTGGAGTAGGGCTGAGAGGTGATACGACCCAGGTGTGTTTTAGTACTGTGTTTAGTACATATAGAATGTTTGGGGGAGGGGGATCCACAGGAAAGGAAAGCAGCAGTTTGTGCACGGCATCAGGTACAGTTATTCTAGCTCCTCTTGCTTTTGAGTATTTTCAGACTAATTCAAGGGTCCTCTGGATTGAGCATCTGAACCCACCCAAACTCATTGTCCTCAAGTCCATGCTGACTCAGAGGGAGCCCCTGTGGGTTGTTGAGTGTCACTGCTGATGGGAGTGGAAGGCTCAACCCCCCCAAAATTCTGGGGGTTCTGAATGCTAACCGTGCAACTCACAACCCAACGTGTAACCACTGTGTCACCAGGGCTCCTCAGATTAAGTATCCCCTTTGTTTTATTTCCCTCTCCTCTACCTCAAGTCTATTCATTTCAGTTGGGGGTGGTTTTGTATTTGTTTCATAGACTTGTTTGTTTTATTTCTTAAAGGACCCTCAATGGGCAAAGAAAATGCTTATTCTAGGGAATTCTCAGCCTTCCTAATGCTGCCACCCTTTCATACAGTTCCTCTTGTTGTGGTGATCCCCACAACCAGAAAATTTTTTCTGCTGCTACTTCATAACTGTGATTTTGCTATTGTTATGAATTTGATGACTCCTGTGAAAGGGTCATTTGACCCCCAAAGGGGTCGTGACCCACAGGTTAAGAACTGCTGTTCTAAACCCACAATACTGTGTGTAAGGGTAAGACCAACCTGAAAAAAGACTATCTAGATCCTGTTCCTCACTGCCAAGCAGATTGGCCAGGATGGACCTGGGTAATGCATGCATTTGTAAGAGAATCTGGACCATGGGAGTGATTCCCAACCTACCATCCCCCAAGGATCATTGTACATAAGAAGGCTACTTCAGAGGAGTCCCAGGAAGCCCTTTTGGTGATGAGGCTCTTCCACTTCTGGATGACGGTGGTGGTTCCATGACTATGTACATTTGTCAAAATCCTCCAACCTATATGCAGCACAGGGTGACTTTTGTTTTCTATCATTTTTTAATAGATCATTTTATTGGGAGCTCATACAACTCTTATCATGATCAATATATACATTCATTGTAGGCAGACCACATTTGTTGCCATCATTCTCACAGCATCCTTCTTCTACTTAGGCCCCTGTTTTTAGCTCTCCATATTTCCCCTTCCTCCCCACTCCCCCTCCTCCATGAACCCCTAATAATATACAAATTGTTATTATTTTGTCAAAGCATACACTGTTTGATATGTCCCTTCACCCACTTCCCTGTTGTCCATATCCCAAGAAGGAGGTCATATGTAGATCCTTGCAATTAGTTCCCCCTTTCTACTCCACCTTCCCTCCAACCTCCAGGTATCACCACTGTCACCACTGGTCCTGAAGGGATCATCTGTCCTAATATCCCATGTTTCCAGCTCCAGTGTACTTCCCCCTGGTCTAGTTGGATTTTCAAGGTAGAATTGGGATTTTCTATCATTTTTTAACATCACTTGTAAACCCCTCAGTGAAAAATAAATAAAATGACAAAAAGTAAAAAAATAAATACAGTGACAAATAAAATGTCATGGCTTCACCCCAGGTTAACTAATTATTAAAGATCAACTCTTTTGTTTTATTTTTTAACCATCTCTTTGTATGTGAATTTGGCAGGCCTACTGAGTCATAGGGATCTGGGTACAGAGAATGTTTGTCTTGAGAGTCGTCCCAGCCTGTCTGAGCAGGTCACTGAAATCACACAAGTAATGGCAGAACGAATGTGACCAGACTCTGTGTTTATATGCAGTTAAATTACCCCTTTTGATCTCTGAGCAGAAAATGTGGGATCAGCCACAGACTCCTGAAATCAATGTCAAGTTCAAGGACATTGAACTAAGTATTATATATTAATAAAACTGATTCTGCACTTTCTGGCCAGGAAACAATTGCACACACACACACACACACACAACAAGCAATGATGTCAAATGAGTCTGACACCCATCACAGGACAGCATATCAGTATCCAGTAGAAGCAGGTCCATTGACTGGAACCATGTGGGCTTTGAGAGAATGCAACCTTGGACTGGTGGGTAGTCTTTGGCTCAGCAGTAAGTTCTGGGGGGACTGATTTCACTCAGACGTTAAGAAGGATCCATTAGATTTTCAGAACTAAATGTGTCTCCTGAGAGCTTGACACAAGATTCTTAAATAGAATGACAGAATTCGGGAAATACTGACTTCTCTTCGAAAACTCACGGGGATACGTAGTAGACATGGCAGGAACTGTGGCAGGCCACGGTATACCATAAACTGGATGATCAAGAAGGTTCTCTGAGAATCTGAAGTCAATGCACAAAGGGGCTGTGGGGCATTGAATGGTTCTCCTAAATATGCATCGAAGCTACAATTCCCAACCTGGGAATATGATCTTGTTTGGAAACAGAATGTTTCTTGTATACTGTTCATGAGGCCATGCCAGGGTAGGGTGAGTCCTTAGCCTAATTACTTGTAAGAGGAGCAGAATAGTTGTAAGGATGTTCACAGGAAGACAGACACCATGTGACGATCCTCTATAAGTAAAAGAACACCAAGAGTCACCAAGGAACTCAGAGATCAAGACTTATGTAGACTTTTAGTTTCTTGAACTATGAGAACATAAACTTCTGTTCTGTAAGGCCACCCACTTGTGGGTCCTCTTTTAGAGTAACGTTGGGTATCCTGTACCATTGTGGACAGTTATGTCATGGGAAATGGGAATTAAGAGGAAGTAGTAAATATAAATAATAGTGAAAATGATAGTAGGCAGCATGTATGACATATCTTAGTAGATGCCATCCACTGTGCTCATTTTATCAGGTGAGCAATATCACTCTAATGGTAGGAAAATGAAGAATCTCAGACTTGGATTTTGTTATTTTTCAAAGGTCATGCACATGGTAAGCCTTAGGACAGATGGATATTTTTGTGGCTTCGCATCAATCTCTGAGAAGCCATTCTCATGCTGGTTTACTAAACATTGTGTACAGATGGGGCCACAGATTGGGTCCTATTCTTGAGATTGTTTTGGGGTCCCAGCTCCCATTTGCATGAGACCCTGCTGCATTTAGTGAGATGCCTATGTGTTCAATGATCTCTCTCTCTCCCCCCTGCTGCCTTTGTGAGAAATAGCCTAATGGGTTTCTAGTCCGATAAATCAAAGAATGTGTATACCAGAATTCAGAAGTATCCAAAGCCTGAGGATTGTTGGGAAGCTATTTCTTATGTAGAAGTTGGGACAGATAGAATGACTCTAACCTTCCACCAATATGACACTACCTCTTCACATTCTCAGTCTAGAAAGATGAGCATGTTCAGCTCTTTAAGGAAATGTCTTATCAAGAGAAACTTCAGAAGAGGAGCTCAAGCTGCTAAATAACCTTGGAATTAGCCAAGAATACACTCAACCAAGTGTGGCAGACACCTAATCTGGTGTCAATTTGAGGATGAAGAGTATAGAGGTGGGGTCTAGTCTGTCAATCTGGAGATAGCCAATGAGACCTCTGTGTGGGTATGGCCTCCTCTGAAAATTCTGGGAACTCTGGTACTTCCTTCTTGGAAGCAGGAGACACTCATTCACTCCCTAGGAGATTTTCTATGGATAATGCTTGCTGTATGAGAGAATCGACTGACAAGGCTGGCTCCCTGTCAGACATCCCTGAGGAGAAGCCACATGGGCCTACCCTGATACAGCAAGAAACCTAGACCTAGAGAAACCACATGGAGACTCCTGCCAGCACTGAGATGCTTACAACACCACTGGATCCAAAGACTTTCTACCCACTGGCCTATGATCGTTCTGCATTTGGCATGTGTTTTGTGAGTCTGAAGAACTTTGCAGATTGCTATTGGACATATGGGCTAGCAACGGACTTAAGGACTTGATCTGGAGTGGACTGGGATGTTTTCTTAGTGTATAATTACCCTTTATATAAAACTCTCTCTTATAGACATATGTGTGCTTATGAAGCTAGTTGTCTAATGCTTAAAGGTTGTACTGGTCACCAGTTTCTGGATCCCATTCACCACTTTTCTCTGCTCCAAACCTGCCCAGTAGACCACTTATCAGTGAGTCCATGCTAGCTCATGGGAACTTCATGTGTGTCAGAGGAGAAATGTACTCCCTAGAGTTTTCAATGATTGACTTTTTTCAGAAGGACATCTTTAGCTCTTTCTTCCATTGTCCTTCTGGCTATGTCTGAACTGCCAACCTTCAGACAAGCAGCCAAGTGCATTCCTCTTTTGCACCACTCACAGACTATTCTCTGATACAAGGTCTAATCAGGCTGCCCTCTCCTTAAAAACAACAACAACAACAGGAGCAGCAAATCAATAGTGGAACCATGTCCGTGTAGAACCTACTTAAGATGCTCTGTGTTCATTAAATGTTAACTTAAAGATTCTCTGTCTCCATTAAGTTGGATATTTGAAAGTGGGAGAAGTATTGACTGTTGCTTATATTAGAAAAGTAAGCGTCTTAGGCTAGTATGAGAATCAAGTAAGATGATGTTAAGAGGGATGTTAAGCGTCGCTTTGAATCTTTTGACTATTACTTTTTCATTCTCAGATCTTATTAGAACACTATTTGAGGGGGAAAGGAAATGCAGTTGTGCATTTTACATTTGTAGAAAGACAAGTGGGAAAAAATTGAAAACAAAAAAAAATTGATTATATGGTGCTATTTCTGACCTTAAATGTAGGACTTGTAGTATATTTCTATATTTGTTGGAATGAGAATTTTAAAAAGAAGCCCAAATACTAGTGAAGGCCTGTGAATTTTAACTTATTGCTCTATCCATTCTACCTCCATTGTACAAAATATATTTCACAAACCAGTCCAGGCAAGATTCAATAGCATAGTAGTTTTGTATCCAAGGCATTTCCCTACAACCACTATATAAACATGAGAAATGCAGTGTCAATATAAAATTTGTGACCTTTCCAATAAATGTTTATAAAACATTAAAACAACAACAAAACTAGAAAGCTAGACATTGTGCTTGAATCCTTAGCTTCCTTTGAGGGAAAGCTTCCATGTTGTGGAAACACAGGAGCTAGCATGCTCTCTCAGTCACTCGGCTTTCCCAGGGAGGATCAGACCAAGGAGCTATCTGAGAATCCAGAAGTGTGAGCATTGAGGGGCTCTATAATGGAAGACAGACTGGCAGGCTCAGAGGAGGACAGGGGAGGAGAAGGCTTCCACCAAACAGCAAGCGGGCCATTGTGTACATTTCAGAGCTGTGACCTCACGGGGGCTAATCCCCTGCTTCGGATGTCCAGAGAGACATCACTGGTGTTTCAATTACCCTGCATATCCCAGCCAAGGAAACCAGTCACACTGGCTCACCTGCTTGTTTGTTCTGCTTTCTTGTGACGTCCCAAAGGACTTCATGAATACTGTATGTCTTTAGCTCTTTGATCCCTTGAAGAAAGTTTGGACACTGACAACCTTTCCCTCTAATCATACCTTAGTGTTCCCTTTGAATTGAGCCACTGAGGACTTCCCTTTTGAAGTGGGGGTGGGGATAGGGAGGGGACTGTCTGAGCAGGCAAGCAATGCTTGGCTGGTTTAACTTTGCAGCTGAACTGTTGCTAGGCAGGGAGTTTGAATGCCTGGGCTGCCGGGCTGGCATAAATACACAGGTGACTTCACCTGTCCTCGTAATCAATCTTGTTGTGGTAATAGATGAGCTTTCACTTTCCCCCACTCCTCTGGGGACAGTCTGTACTGGGCACTGGCTCAATGACTTGGGACTTGACTCAGAGGTATGTAAGCACAGGTTGAGAAGTCTGCAGTTGCCACTAGGGGTGGCAGGAGATCTCTGACCAGCCAGGAGCCCCAGTTCAGAAGCTGCTGTGGACAATGACAGGCCTCCGCAGAAGGGCAGCCACAGGCCCAGCACAGAAACCTGGTGAGGGAGGGGAGGGGCTCCTGGATCCTCTGAACACTTGTCCTGTTCTTTATGATGTCAGGGTCTTCTTGTCCTTTCCCAAGAGAAGCATGAATCTTCAAATTTGTGTGGGACTGAGTTTGGCGTCGCTCCTGAAGCACTAACACTTCTTGTCAATCTGAAGAGGGCTTGCTCTGGAATAGGAATTTAATGCATGAAACATTTAGGGCACATCTAGAACAAGCCAGGCAGGAGAAAGCTAGGGAACTTCCCATCGGACATCCTTTAACTGCTTGGGATTGAGTAGCCCCTGGCGACCTCAAAGGGGACAGATTAATTTTTCTGGCAACGTGGCAGATCTTCTGTGCCTGCAAAGAAACTGAACCCCATCTGGTAACTCCACATCGCCTCCCAGCTTGTGGATTTTCCATTACCTGTTTGTACAGGTGATCTACCAAGGGCAAGAAGACCCCATTGTCATCACTATTACTCTTGGCCTGGTTTAAAACCCAAATACACCTCGGAGAAAACTTACCTGAAAGTAAAGTTTCACTTCTGCTTTGAAGTCCATACCTGCTGGAGTCGATTCCAACATGCAGCATCCTGTAGAACAGAGTGGAAATCTCCCCACAGGGCTTCAAGGCTGGGACCTGGACGGTCGCACACTGCTGCCTCTCTCTCCCACAGAATGACTAGTGGGGTTAGAACACCCACAGTTGGATTAGCAGCGAAGCTCTTAGCCACTGCAGCACTGATATTCTTTAGAAAAGAAAAATATAAAAGAGAATTGACTTATAGGTGAGGGTGAGTCAAAGAGCATTTCTACTGGGATTCCAGTTTGTGCATGTGTGGGTTTATTTCAAACAAAATATACGTAAGCATACCTCGGTAGTTGGTGTATGGCTACAAGGTAAGTCCCGTTGATAACACACACCTTAGTCTCATTTGAGGGCCTTCAAAGAGATCCAATTAATTGAATACAAATCTGTCCTGAAGGTTATGGCAGCTGTTTTTTAGACGAGTCCAAAAGGAAGCAATTTTGAGAGATTTTCTTGAAGGCACAGGACATTAAGCTCATGAGGAATTATTATGAAGAAGTTTTAAGAAAATAGAAAATTGGACGAGTGAGAAAAAAGCCAGGAAATTTGCATCTAGAGCTTTATTTTATTTTATTTTAACATCACAACAGTGCCCTTGTTCATTCTTCAAAGGTGGCAAGGGCTGTTTCCCCATAGGAATTTTGTGGGGAAACATTACCCCATCCATTCTATTAGTAGCAATTTTGCCCCTTTGGACTTCTTTTGTTCTCCCAAATTCAAAGACCCTTGAAAAGAAAGATTTGGGTCTCGGGAGTGCCAATTGAAGAGCACAGAGTTCTTCAGGGATGGGTCACAATAGATAGAGGGGAAGCATTGCTCTCTGAAGCATGCAGTTGGGGGATGTGTCAAGAAACAATAGCTTCAGCTTGGGGTATTTTTGCTCAAAAATATGTCTGCATTTTTGTAGTAATCCTTTTTTATTTATATTCATATTCGGATTGCTTTGAAAAAGTTGGGTCATTTCCAGATCTTTTAATGGAGGGTCTGCTAGACAAATCAAACAATAAACTCTTGAACCAACTTGATTGAGTTCTTTGTTAAGTAAGTGATGGTTTTGGGAACCCAAAGTCACTGCCATTGAGTCCCTTCTGGCTCACAGGAACCCTGAGGACACAAGAGAACTGGTCCTGTTGTCTCCTGAGACAGTAAATATTTATGGGAGTAGAAAACCCCATCTTTCTGCAGGAGACTGCCTGCTGGTTTCACACTGTTAACCTTGCCAGGAGCAACCCAATTCATACTCATCTCCACCACCAGGGCTTCTGTTCCTTGAAAGGAGGGATTATAATTTCAACCTCACCTTTGTCCAGTTGACAGCCCTTGACTAACCCACTGTCAAATCAAATCTCCTCCTCCGGCTGATTTGCAGATGAAATGAGAACATTTGGTCAAGTGGCTATCCTAGCCCAGCACTTTTAAAGCTCACTGCCATGGAGCCAATACCATCTCATAGTGACCTATAGGGATTGAACTGGCCCTTTGAGTTTGCGAGACTAAATATTTCTAGAAGAAGACAGCCTCATCTGTCCCCTGCAGAGGAGCTGGGCTTGAACCACTGGCCCCATGGTGAGCACTTCAGTGTGCAGCTCACTCTACCACTAAGGCCCTGATCTCGCACTTAGTAGAAGAAAACCAGCGTTTCTTGCCTAGACTTTGTGCTAAAAGTTAGCAGCCATATTTCCAGAGGAATCAGAGTCTTTGTTTCTGGGTTTCATTTCTATGGTAACCACTGCTTACTATACCATAACCAAAAAAAAAAAGGATCACGCCTTCACATTAGTAATGACTAAAATGACCTGACATAGAAAGATCTCCTTTACTTTATTATATCTGTCCTGGACTATAGTATCCAAAGGTAAGGGGGGCAATATCAGGATACAAACACACTCTCAAAAGTCCTGGAATTTGGTTTCCTCAAAACCACCGTTGCAGCGGGAATCTGTTGGAAATTGGCATTGGACAGTGGGTGTCACATGAGTGGTGACATCACTGAACAAAAAGCCTGGTTCTAGGAGAAGGGATGAGGGCCATCACCCCTGTGCTATTCAGGATAACAGGTGTTTGAAAAAAGCACTGTGTTTAATACAGAGTCACTCGTCTAGAAATGTGTACACCCAGTCATGTCTGAGTCCACATGCGTTTGTTGCAGATATTTCAGTTTTCTTAATAAGAGTTGCTCTCCTATGAGCTTCCCTGGGGTCCCTACCCAAGTCATCCAGTGCCTTTTCTAGACTCTCACCCCTATCCGACCTTCAGGTGGTCAAGGACACTGAGCCCGGCGCTGCTCTCAACTGTTACTGTTATTGCATGTGTGCACTTGGTTTGGACCCTCCTCTGGGCTTCCACTTCTTCACCTGTGAAGAATAATAGTACTCATCTTTTGTCATAAGTTATTTGGCGGGGGAGGTTAAATGAAAGAATGCAAGCAGATATCTTAGCACAATGGTTGGCATAGAGTAAGAGCTGTCTATCATGGTTCTTATCATGGTCCTTATTATAGTTGTTATTATTATTATCCCAGTGTTGAGCATGGCTCTTGATTCACACGGGACTCCAAAGTTTGTTTCGACTGATTCATTGGGCCTAAGCCACAGTCCTGCTTACTGAACCCAGGGCTGACCCTGTCCCTTGGCCTCCAAGGTTGTGTGTGGGTGCAGAAGAACAACCAGGCTGCCTGCCCTTACTTTTAATTCCTCACCATTAGTCTCAAGTGGGCTCTTACTGCTGCCCAGCAACCACAGTGCATTTCTCTCTGCCAGTCATCCTCCCACTCTCTAAGGTGAGTAATTTGTACTTTCTTCTCTAGTCTCAACCTCACCCATCTCCACTCGTAGCTAATAGCTCTGCTTCTTATTTCAATGAGGAAAAACAAATATAATCAGAGGACATTGATCCTTAGGCTCTAGCTCTATGTCCCCTGGCGATCACCAATCCAAGCCTTCCTCTTAAGCTCTAGAACTCATCCCTTCTTGGCATGTGGACCCAGTATTGCGCCCCCCCCTCCCACATCATGCATTTTTCTCTACCTACTAATTATTCCCACGGGTACATACACATCGTCTTCCTCCCATTTTAAAAGTACTTTCTTTTGACCTGTTTTTCTTCTTCTCTTATAATCCAACTTTTTCTTCATTCCCTTTAAAGAAAAGCCCTCCCCAAAGTTGACTGTACTGGCTGCCTCCAACTCTTTTTTTTCTGTCCCATTTCTCTCTGGAACCTGTTCCTATCAGGTGTAGCCCCTTTACTTTTAGCTGTTCTTGTCAGGTTTATAAATGATGATAATGTTTGTTCTGGCTCAAGGGGATCCCCGAGTGTGCTGGACGAGAGCTGTGTTTCATAGGGTAGTCAGTGGCAGATATTTTTTAAAAAGGAGATCACTAGGTATTCCTTCCAAGGTGCTTTTAGACGGGCTAGAGTGTAATCCAGTGCACCACGTCACTGACCTCGACACTGGTCAGTCTCAGACTTCTTTTTCTTTCATGTAATCTTTTGGCAGCACTGGGAACACTTCCTCCTCTTGAACTCTCTGCCTTCATTTGGGTTTCCCATAACTACACACAGACCCAATTTCCCTTTCACCTCATCATTGTTTTGTTTCCATCTCTTTTACTAGGTCTCCCTGCATCCTGGAAGTTTGAGAATTTCAGAACTTAGATGAGGGGGTTTTAATTTTTTTACTCTCTATACTCAACCCTTAGCCCTTTCTACACAAACTTTGACTGGGAGCCACCAATGCCAGCTCCATCTGGTCCTAGTAAATATGCTCCCCTCCTCAAGTTTGCCTACATTTACATTGTAACGAGACCTCCATATAATTCATTTGGAACTATGGTGCCAGTGTGTAATATTATAGATACGATGGAGTACCAGAAAACCAAACAAATTATCTTGGAAGAATCACGCAGGAATACTCCTTAGGACAAAGAATGTTGGAACTTTATGTATCTCACTTACTCGGAACACACTCATCAGAAAGAGCAGTACCTGGAGAAGGACATCATGCTTGATAGAGGATTGATGAAAAACAGGGAGACCCTAAATGAGACGGATTGATCCCATGCCTGCAACAACCATTTCAAATATAACAATGGCTATGAGAATTGCCAAGGACAGGTAGTATTTAATTCTGAGAATGTCACTGTGTTAGTCTGGGAAGACTAGAGAACCAAATACATAGACATGCATATGAATATAAGGGAAAGGTTTATATATAAGAGGAATGGAATATTGAGAAAGCATCCCAACCCAGTCAGCCCAAAGTCATAAGTCCGATTTTAGTCCATATGTCCAATACCAGTCTATAAAGTCTCCTTCTGAATTATGAAGTATGTGCGATGACACCAGGACAATCACAGGTGAGTGGGTGCAGAGTCTTGTGTGTCCAGTGGCAGTAGAAGCATCTCAGCATTTTCAGGGATTTCCCCATGGTCTCCTGAGCATCTCAGCACTGGCAGGAGTTTCTATGTGACTTCTCCGGGACCAGAGGTCTGGCTCCATCAGGGCAAGAACATGTGGCCTCTTCTCTGGCTCCTCCATTCTCCAGGAACCAGGTTGGATCAGCATGCTGTCATCTTGTCTTGTCAGTAGCTCGTTGTCTCAGAGACTGAGAGTCAAGTCTCTCTTCTCCAATTGGGAAATACCATGGGACGTCCCAGAATTCTCAGGAGAAAGCCATGCCCACACAGAGATCTCATTGGCTATCTCCAGATTGATAGGGTAGACTCCCAATCGTGAAATTGACATCAAGTACATGACTGCCACAGTCACTATGTGTTAGAACCCAGTAAAAACATCTGACAATAAGAATTAAAGAACTTGTCTAATCATGGTTTTAAATGACTCCCAAAATAAATATTTCCAGTCAAGAATCTCCAGTAAATTTCAGATTCATTCATTGAACTACATAACAGAATACTCCTGAGAAGCAAGGATGGTGACATTTTAGGTCACTTATTTTGGACATGGTATCCAGAGAGACCAATCCTTGAAGAGGAATACCTTGATTGGTAAAATAAAGGGTTGGAAACATAGGAGAAGACTCTAGATTAGATGAACTGAGACTGTGGCTGCAACAATGGGCTAAATTATATGTAGTTTGTGAAGGTGATGAAGAACTGGGTAATTTCATTCTATTATACATAAGGTTCCTATGAATTAGAGTTGCCTTGATGACTCCTAACAACATCCTTGTAGTGGGTACTCATTGGCTGCTAACCACAAGATTAGAAGTGTGAAACTACTAGCCTCTCTGAGGGAGAAAGATGCACAGATGTTTTATAAACATTCTCAATTTAACCTGTCCAAAACTAAGTTCCAATATTTCCACTGTATCACTTTTTCATGTTTTTCTTCCCTTTGTGAATATTAGAAAGCCAAACTTGCTACCACTGAGTCCATTCCGACTCTCTAGGGCAGGGAGGTACTGTGCCCGTGGGTTTCTAAGACTCTGACTTTTTACCCAGTACATCTCCAGGGCTACTCTTTCATTAATAGCTTCCCCATTTTTCATGTCTCCTATTTGGTTGGTCAGCAAATGTAGTTAGCATGACATTTCAGATAGAGCCAGGATGCATCCGGTAGCTCACACCACACCTCTACCACCACTGCTACTACCACCA
>PVJH01018783.1:0-44345 GCA_004026705.1 Nesogale talazaci
GTATTCCTGCCTTACAGAGTGATAGTCTCAGGAAGCCAGAGGCAGCTCTACCCTGTCCTACAGGCCCTCAGGGAGTCAGCGTCAACTCTATGGAAGTAATATGCAAACTCCCTGGTTAATTGTTTTGGTGTTTTGTGTTTTGATAAATCTATATAGCTGAATTGTTGTGACTTAGGTACTGTTCTTTATGTATACAATTTACTTAGAAAAAATTAATTCCCCTAACCAAACCCACTGCCCTTTGAGTCAATTCTGACTTAGCAGTCCAATAGGCCTTAAAGGTCAGGATAGCGAGGCTTCCTATTACAGAACTGGGACATGCTGTCAGGAGAGACCCGTTCTGGAGAAAGACATCGTGCTTGATAAAGCAGAGAGCTGTGGGAAAGAGGAAGGCCCTCAAGGAGATGGACTGACACAGTGGGGGCAAAAATGGGCTTAAGGACAATAGTGAGGACCCTGCAGGGCCTGGTGGTGTCTCCTTCTATCAGGCGTAAGTCCTCTGCTTGTCAGATGGCACCCACTAGCAAAACCTAAGACGAAGCGGGACTCCTCCTTGTGGCTTCCAGGCTGCCACTCTTTAGGAAAGCTGATAGCCTCATCTTTTGCCACTGAGTAGCTGCCCACCCAGGCTTATAAATTAATAGAGCTTTCATGGAAGAAAGCAATTTCAACCACTGAGAGGTCAAAGGAAATGGGTTGGTGTTAGACTTAGTAAGATGTTCTGACATTTTCCATCCATGCAGCTTTGCTTTTGCTTTTTTCAACTTTTTCTTTTCTTCCTTTTTTTTGGGGGGGTGGTGTGAGGGGGAGACTATTCCTAAAGTTTAGATAAAGCTTTTAAAAATGTAATTTTACAAGAAGTTTTCCAGCTCACCTTTAGAGGCAGAAAGTTCATGGAAAGATCCATGGGTGATCCATAGAGTTCTGGGGCTAGCACGTCCGGTGACAGCCCTAATATTGGCACAGAGTCCCAAAGGTGGGGTTTCACACTCATTTACTGATTACATTGTTGAGATTATCTTTAAAAGGTTCCATTTGTGAAATGTCCCTTCCTTGTTGTGTTAACTCTCAAGTTCTTGGGCGGCCATTGTTCCACTCTGTTCTCACAGTGAGTCACTCCTGGGACTGAAATAAATCCTTTGAAATGTCTCTGGAGATACACTGGAACACGTTAAGCTTTGTCAGAGCCCCCAAATCCTATTGAAATGTCCTCTGAGAGCCTTGTCAAATGCTTTTGTTGTTCAGGAATTTTGCCTTATCTAATACTGTTTCAAATAAATAGACCTATGACTGCAACATGGAAACAATTTTGCTCTTTAGGGATTATCTTTGCAAACTGGTGATTTTAATTCAACCTATCTGACATTTAAAAGGCATTCTATTTTAACATCTCTGCTAAGGAAAGAGTAAAGACCAGAGACTTAGGGCTTCAATGGTGTGAAATATATTCAGGACTTTATTGTTCTGGAGTTCCTTCAAGGGAAATTCTCTTAACTCTTCTACCTGCCTCTCATTCACTCACTCACCCACTCATTCACACAATTCCCTCACTCACTCATTCATTCACACACACTCATTTCCACTTGAAAACTAGGTTCTCCAACTCAATCCTGACCCAGGATTTCACTGCGCTCAATGACACACCCAGTTGATATGATGGCAACACTATTGGCGTGAATTGTGTTTCATAGGATTTCCTTTTCTAGTTAGTTAGTTAGTTAGTTAGTTAGTTGCTTTTCAGAAGTAGATCTCTGCACTTTTCTGCTCGGGTCCCTCTTCATGACTTAACCTTCCTTGCAGTCACAGGCATTACCCATACAATTCCAGGGACTCCAAGTTGCTCCTGGTCACAATGTTTTCTGTTGTTGGTTTTACATTCTGTTGTTGCCTTTACATGGATTTCAGCTAAGAGTGGTCCTGCCTAGGCAGAGCAGAACTATACTCCGTAGGGGTTTCAGGATAGACATGACCCTGTGGACTGTGTTTTGGACTGCTAACCACAAAATTGACCATCCAAATCCACCAGCTGCTTCAACAGAAAGCTGAGGCTGCCTGTTCCCATACAGATTTACGACTGTAGAAACCCAGTAGGGTTGCTATGATTTGGATGTGGGGGATGAAAAGCTAAAAGAATTTCTCTTTTTTCAGTAACTTCAGAAAAACAGGCCACCCCTTCTCTGTCAGTTTGTCATATTGTTGTGATGCTACAATCTATGTCACTAATATTTCAAATACTATCAGGGTATGACCTGAGGTAAACAGGTTTTAGCAGAGCTGCTAGACTGAGAAAAGATGAAGAAATCATCTATTTGGGGGAATTTGCCACTAAAAACTTGATGAACAGCAGCAGAATATTGTCATATACTGAAACCCTCATGAATATCATTAGAATTATCAGTGCCAAAAGATGCACCCACTCAGATTGGAAGGCACTCAAAATATGATTCCCTTCTTAAAGTGGGATAAACCACAGTGATAGGAATGTAGTAAGCCTTTGGGACCTTAAATTGCTGATGAGGCATGATTCAAAATAAGAATAAACAGCTATAAACATTTATTAATAATTGGAACTTGAAATTTATTATAGAAAACTGGTAATCATTAACATGAAAGGGGATGCATGACAATCAATATTCTAGGCATTGTTGAACTGAAATATATTGGTTTGAGCCATTTTGAATCAAACAATCATAAGGTTTACTATGCCAACAATGATAAATTCAAGAGTAATGGTGTTGCATTCATAGCCAAAAAGGAAATTTCAAAATCAATCTTGAAGTATAATACTGCCTATGATAGAATAATATGTATATGTACACATGGAAATTCAGTCAATACAGCTATCATTTAAATTTAGCACTGTTCACTAAACCTAGTAAGTAGAAATTGAAGACTTTTATCCACCTTCAGTCTGGACTTGATCAAACATATAACAAGAGCAATGATAACTATTGGTGATTGGATTGTGAAAGTTGAAAATATAGAAGAAGGAATAGCAGTTGGAAAATACAACTTCTGCAGTAACAAAGAAGCTGGAAATGAAATAATAGAGAATTTTTCAAAACCATTAATTTCATCATAAATATATTTTTTTCAACAAAACAAGCAGTAGTATACATGGAGACTTCTCTAGATGGAACACACAAAAATAGAATTGGTAACACCTGTGAGACAAAATGATACTGAAGCTCAATATCAGCAGTCAAAATGAAGCCAGGGGCTGATTGTGGAACAAGCCCCTGAATTTATTCATGTTTAAATTCAAAGAAAGTTGAAAGCAATGAAAATAAGTGCAAGAGTCAAAAATACAGCCTTGAGTATACCCTACCTGAATCTTGAGAAACTCTATGTAAAATGTATTCCCCACGGTGTCCCCCAATAATATACCAAATCTAAGGTGCTGTTTGCAAACACATGGTCACGAATTTTACACTTTGAGGTCATCTGCTTGAAGGTGATCTGCCCGAAGATTGCCAGCCAACTAAGGCAATCAGACCCTATTTTCTGTCCCACCACAAGTAGGGTCCATTCTCTTCTGATGAGGATAATGGATTGTTCCCCTGAACAAGAGCCAAAAGATATCCAAAGTAAAGTCAACTCAGATGACCAAGTTTAGGTCATCATGCAAGGTGACCAGACGCTCTGCTTTTTAACATTTGTCCCGCGCCCCGTGGCATTTTAAAATTAAAATAAATATATTACAATACTATTTTTGCATTCTATGAACATTTTTGTTGCTCAATATAGACCAAATTTTTAATCAAGAACACCTTCCACGCCGCCCCCCCAATCCCTGCTTAAAATCTGGTCACTTTAAAATCCACCCATTTTGTTACATCTATGCCGTTCTGTCACCTGTGAACTCCTAGTGCCTCCCCTTCTTATTGCATGTACAGCCCTAACTTGTTCCCCTCCTGTTGAATGTATGTCTATTGTAGAACCCCTTCTTGTTATGGATGCATTTACTGTGGTGTGTGTGCCTGAGATTATATAAACTCAAGAGATTACATTATGTCCTTTCTCTTTGCAGGCCTGGCTCATGAAGTCATGACTGTGAAAGTGAGCACTTGCATGCTTTAGCTTGTCTGATATCTCCTGAATTTACCCCCCTATTGCACAACCTGCTCTTGGATATATTCCATTGTGGGGAGGCTGGCCCCCTACGCTCAATTGGGCATATACCCAGAAGAGGTAAGAAATAGGCCACAACCAGTCATCTGAGCTCCAGTGTTTATTTCAGTGCAAGTCATAATCGCAAAGAATCAGAAGCAACCTAAATTTCCATCAATAGACAAGTGGATGAGAAAACTCTGCCACATGCACACAATGGATTGCTGTGCATCACTAGAAAGCACTGATGATGGCAGGAAGCACATTGTCTCATGGAAAGTGGAGGAGGAAATTATGCTAGGTGATGTTAGCCAATCACAAAGGGTCAAGTACAACATGAGTCCATTGAAGTAAGTATAGTGAGCACAGGAAGTAGAAAAGAAAAGCTAGGTATCACACACTATAGGTAGAGGTACAGGCAATCAGGCTGAAGACAAACCAAGCCCAAAGAGTTACATGTCATTCCAACCCAAAGAAGGGGAAGGGGCTAGTGGGGGAACAAACAGGGGAAAAAGGAGATGATGGCACTGGGGGAGTATGGCACTAATCCACCCATGGGGGAGGGTATTGTTTATGTTCACAGAAATGGAAGTGTGAGGGCAGATCCCACCACAGTGTGCCAAACCTTGAGTGCCATGTAACCACGTGACACAGCTCATGAACAGAGAGGGCTATAGGGTCAACCCAAATCAGAGCCAAAGTGACCTCCTGTTCCCGTCCACCCTCCTCTCACCACCTGCCCCCCACACCGAAGTATGTGCTACAGTGGACAACACTAAACCTACAAGTTGGAGAGAGTGGCTGACCTGCCACACCCATACAGAAGCAAACCAAGAAGGAAAAGGGAGAATAAGGGAGTAGACCCCGTACTGACACACCAAGCCCTGAAGATGATGGTCCAGCATGAAGAAGTTAAGACACAGAAAGGACTATAGGTATATATGCACTTATGTATTATGAGAAATAATACATAATAATATATTAATAAAATGATTAAACATGAAAAGAAAGAAAGAAAGAAAGAAAGAAAGAAAGAAAGAAAGAAAGAAAGAAAGAACTGTAGGTTCAACAACTTGAGACATGATATCCCCTGGCTGGAGCATACTGTGACAGAGGATAATATTGGGGGACATGGTGGAGAGTGAATCTGGTTTAACCAGCCCCACAATGTGATGACCCATGAAGGGAACATACCAGATCAGCAACAGGAGCAAAATGAAGCCACAAAACCTCTGAGGGGTGTCCAATATAGATTCAGGCTAGAAGGGACACTGCCAAGAATCCTCTAAGACCAGTGGGGAGATAGACATAGAATTATGTATACTTTGGGGTTGTTGGTTTTTGCTAGTTTTTTTCCACTTTTTATTCAATCTTTTGCTCTAAATTGTTGTTATTTTGTCTCTGGTATTGTTGTTTTGCCTATCTATGTAAGATAGATATAGGAAGCAAGCCCGGGAAGAAAACAATAGGACTGACAGTTCTGGGGTGCCTTGGGAGAAGAGGAGGCAGGGAAAAGGAGTGGTGAGTGAACAATGCCATAGACAGGAAAATAACTAGGGAATTAAAAGCAACAATGAGGACAATATAGAAATCCTGAAGGTGTTGGAGCAACAGCAATCTAGCTAAGAAGAATTATTAAGAGGCAGAAGAAGGGTGAACATGATAGTGGGTCGGAGGAAAGTACAAGGAAACAGGAAATATCTAAGAAGCAAAGCTACGGATAGAGGTATAAACATAGGTGTGCACTTATATATACATATATTAATTCATAAAAATAAAGGTATTGGTCTATGTCCATATATTTATATGACTATGCATTCAGGAAGTGGATGAACATTGCGTCTCTGCTTTCAAGTACTCCTTCAATGCAAGAACACTTTGTTCTAACACCTAGTATTCTGTGATGCTCACCTTCCTGACATGATCACTGAAGACAAAATGGATGCATAAGAAAATGTGGAGAAAAAAGTTGCCTGGCTACTAAAAGATATAGCATGTGGGGTCTTAAAGGCTTGAAGTGGCCGTCTAGAAGAGAAGCAACAAGCCCATATGGAGAAGTACACCAGTCTGTGCTATCATGAGGTGTTGACAGGATCAGTTAACAGACATCAGAAGACCCTAAACAAACAAAAAGTATATTGTTAAGAATGAGGGGAGTTGAAGTAAAGGCCCCAAACCCATTTGTAGAAAATAGGACATCCCCTCACATAAGGGGAACAAGTGAACCAGGGCACAGTATAGCACTGATGAAACACACCATATTCCTCTGGTTCTTTAAGGCTTCCTCATCTCCTACTATCATGACTCCAATCCTGCCGTTCAGTTCTGACTAAACTGGAACAGGTACACAGGTACAAAGAAGAGCTCAGGATACACAGAACCCAGGTCAGATAAAGCTCTCAGGAGCAGAAATGAGAGGAATATAAGGGGGGAGGTGGGGAGGGAGGAGGAACCAATTACAATGATAAACACATAACCCTGTCCCCACCATTGGGATGAACAATAGACACATGGGTGAAGGGAGATGGTGGTCAGTGTAAGATATAAAAACTATTAATGTAGAAATTTATCAAGGCATCATGAGGGTAAAAGGGAGGGGGAAAAAAGAGGAGCTGATACCAAGAGCTCATATAGGAAAGTAAATGTTTAAAAAATGATGATGGCAACATATTTACAAATATACTTGATACCATTGATTTATGGAATCTTATAAGAGCTTCCAATGGCATGATCTTTAAAACATTAAATAAATAAAAGACAGTAGAGAAAGAACAGGTCAAAGTGGATATCAAAAGAAACTCAGAAAGTTGCTTTTGATCATAGAGGAGCTAAAGCAAAAGAAGAAATAATGAAGTCAAAGAACTCAACAGGAAATCCCAAAGGGCAGCTCAAAAAGAAAAGGCACACTGGGTTTAGTTCTGAATTTTTGCTGGCCTATAATGTTTCATTTTACCCAACAGTGTATTAACTTTATTGGTTGGAATTTTATCATCTTTTTAATTTATGGTCTCCAGAATGAGTAAATACTCTTAAAATATTCTTGATTGTAATATTCTCCATGTAATGGATTTGTGGAAACCTGTAATTTGTGTTCCCTTTCACAACCTTCTCTTGGTTTCTCTCCTCCTCTCCTTCTTCTTCTCCCTCTCCTACTCTCCATCCTTTCTGTCATCTCCCCTCCATCTCCCTTTACCCTCTCTTCTTTTTTAACCTCATTCTGCTCACATTTCTCTAGACACCCGGTGACAAAGAAGGGCTTTTTCATAACATAGAGAGACAAAGAAAAGAGATTAGGACATCTGAAAGAATCAATATGTTTCTGTAAAATGTGATCCTTATTGGTCAAGGGCATTTTCTAATCTCAAGATCCTGAAGGACATCAAGGTGGAGTGGATCAGAATGCCTGGGGTGGGCACAGGAATCTGTAGCCTTAACATTCTTAGTATATGAGAGACCAGATGTTAAAGTAAGTCCCCAAACTCTGCCATAGTTTTTCCTCTTTCCTTCCCTTTGATGTCAGCAGGTGTGTCTTTGGAGTTCAAGAAAATTCATTCTTCCTATCAACAGTTTGCCATTTTCTGCCTCAAAAACTAACTTCTGAAGGCACATTCATCTTTTCAGAGCCTGGAGTGTCTTTCCAAGAGTAGAACAAATGGGTGTCTAGAACGTGTGGAAATGTAATCTCAAGCTTAGGTGTGCTTTCCACCAAGCTATGCAAGGGATGAGAGGCTCACACAGTTATCATATGGAAAAGAAAAATAATCTGGATTGAAACCATGTGTGCAGAGGTTTAATACCTGGATGCAATAAAGACTATAATGGTGTGAGACAAATGCTATTAAAGTTCTGATCACCACCCAACTCCTTTCATAATAAAATACATAATAGAAGGAAGCTATTTCCAAAGACCTAACATGTGAAGGGAATATGCAAAAAAAAAAAAAAAGGTTTTTTCCAAAGCTATGCATTTGATTCTTTTTTTACAAAACAACTGTATCACCTTCAAAATGCCCTCGATTACACTTCATACATTTGTCAAACCTGTGATTCCATTCTTACAATCATTCTTCAACTTCATCTGGTTGGGTGGTTGATCGCATCTCCCTTGCGTTTTTCTGCACCTGTCCTACATCGTCAAATTGCTGCCCTTTAATGTCCCTCTTCATTCATGGAAACACAAAGAAGTCGGATGGAGCGAGATCAGGTGAGTAAGGTGCATGGGGCAAGAGTGTCAGGATATTGGTTGCCCAAAACTGGCGCAATGAGACGGCTTCTTGAGCAGATACATTGTTGGGGTGGCAAAACCAGTCCCCCATCTGCCACATGTCGGGGATTTTTGTCCCACACTGCTACATAATCTTTTCAGAACTTCTAAATAGAAACTTTGATTAACAGTCTGACCTGGTGGGACGAACTCAAATTGCACTAGGTGTCAACATTTTAGATATCCAAGAGGTTTGTCATCAATCAATATTTCACCTTTTTTGAAACATGACAACTACCTGTACACTTCAGTTTTTCCCATAGGAAAGTCCTTGTAAGCTGTTATTCAATAGCACCACTGTTTCTGTGGCATTTTTCTCATGAAGGAAACGAAATTTCATGGCCACACACTCTTCTCTTCAAGCAGCCATCACAAAAAGCAAGGTTTTAGTGAAATTGCTTTTACAAAAAAATTCACAGTGATCAGAGAAAACCTTCCCAGGCTTCGCCACTGGGTGGACTAACTCTGAGCAAGTTGCTATCTGCTTGCGTGGTGTGTGTGTGTGTGTGTGTGTGTGTGTGTGTGTGTGTGTGTTAGGGGTGGGGGTAGAGAATTCAGACTATAAAAAAGTCCATCCAGAAGAGCTTTTTCCATTTTGGAGGGTGGAGGGGAGGTCCCCACCCGTATAACAGATCACCTTTTGAATAGTTCATAGTGAAATGAGCTCACCGTACCAGGCAATTCTAGAGTCTGTGCTTGGTGCTCACCTCTTCCAAGGTGTTCCAATGAAAAAAAAGATCCTCAGCATATCAATTTACCAGAAAGATTAAACAGAATTACCCCTTTTGTAACCCAGCTGGTAGCATTTTTTCCCTCTGGGGACTTATTGAAAACGGTGTCATAATTGCATGTGTCCACCTCCTGACCAGCAGAAGTTTCTTCAGAAGGAGCCCATTTTCAACTCTACCATGACATCTCACACAGGACCCTACACACCCTCTGCTGAATGGTGAATGCATCCATCCCCTCACTTACTCAGTTGAGAAAAAAGAAAAGCTGCCCTGGTATTCTGAACTGAGGATGGGACTCATGATGCGAACCCAGAGAAATCCCTCCCAACCAGGCAGTGGGGACAGAGCCCATGCTCTCAGCCCAGTGGGGGAGAAGGAGGGGCTCCCATAGACAGCTGCTAGGAATTTTGCTTGTGTGGCAGTGGCTTTGAGCCAAACTATTGCCATTTTTGCAGACTCAGCGCCATAAACGGACATTTTTCTGGACCAAAGTTCTCTGCTCAGATCCTTCCCGCCACTCTGACTGCATTTGTCCCAATCACGTCACTTTGCGGGTTGAAGAAAATGCAAGACCTTGGCGAAGATGAAAGGACATCTTTAGACAAGATGGCCCAGATCTCCCTCTCACCACGGCCACAAGGGTGAGGCAGAAATCATTTTCAGAACTTGCTCGCTTCTTTCGCCCCCTGTGAGTCCCAAAACTCACATCAAGTTATGCTGCCACAGAGGTGGTGATCTTTAAAGAAAGTTGTGTTTTCAATTGAACACGTGGGAGAAATGTTCTCTCCTTCAGGAACCTGGCCCCTCCTCCCCAGTCTCCTGGCAGCATGACTGAGCCACACTCACGCCCATCTGTTTTGCAGCTGCTTAGTCAAAGCAGGGTGCTGGGAGCCTTTCTAGCACTGCGGCTGCACCAGGGCTGAATGCATTGCTTTTGGCACACATTTTCTGTAAGTGCTCATCCAATTTTCAAATAAGCCCCAAGATTTTTTTTTCCCCCTCAACAAGAAGCATTCTCTACAGCCCAACCGTCATTTGGGCATACGGATGAGAGAGTTCCCTTTGTCTCTCAAAACTAACCAAGTTCACTGCCATCGAGTCAACGCTGACTCAGAGCAACCCCCAGTGGGTTTCTGAGATGGTAACTTCATGAGATGAGAAGGCCCCAGTCTGTCTCCCAGGCAGATGCCGTCGGTTACAAACTGCTGACCATGTATCGCGCAGCCCAACACTTAAGGTGTGCGTCTTTGTTCAGTTGAACAAATGTCAATGGCACACCTACCACCTGCACGCTGATGCTGCACACCGAGCCATAGGAAGTTTGATGCTGTATCTAGCAGGGTCTCTGAATTCACGAGGAATGTGGCCTATGAAATGGGGCATGTCCGTGAACAACTCCCTTTAATACGCTATGAAAAAATATGGAGAGGCTTCCACAAATTCATGGGGAAGTTACATGAACTTTTACTTCCATTTTTCCACAGACCTTTTGATGCTCTCTTGTATAAGTGCCAAAATGGGATAAAGTAGAGGTTCATTGAATTGTTTGGAGTGGCCAGGAAGCCTTCACTATGAAGCTGAATTCAAGTTGTAGTTTCGAAGAGTAAATATGAGTTGACTATTCAAAGACAACAATAATGATACTGTATACTTACAGATCTTAAAGGACATAATGTGTTTCTTTATCTAATACTACTTATTTATTATGTGACAAATTTTCTGATGGTTTTACATATTGCATCTAATTTCACAAAATAATCTTGATTTTTAAAATGTAGTTCTCATTCTTGCTATATACCACACATTGATCTAAGCACTTTGTATGAGGGGAAGTGTGTTAGGACTCTCTAGAGAAACAAAACCAGGACACTAATAATTCTCTATATATATTTATATAGATAGAAAGATATCTAACATAAGAAATAAGCAGTTAACTAATCTATGAAGCAGTATAAATGACTCGGTGCAACTCACTTGCGTGAGACGGCTAATATACTGGCAGTCCTTTGAGTCTTGAGAACCATCAAGCAGTCCTCTGTAGAGCAATTCAGACTATCTGGCCACAAGCAGCAAACAGCAAGACTGGTCACCAACAGTCAGCACAATGACAGGATTCGACAATCCCCAGCTCAAGAGATGTATATTCCAGGAGCGTGGCAAAGCAGGGCTTGAAGGGCACTCAACTAACAGGGAGACAGTCCACAGATTTGGTGTCCCACAAGTAGTGTAGTTTGCAGATTGAGGCACAGGTGAAACAAGGCAGACTGTTTTTTGGAAGATTCAAGAGCAAGAGAGAAAAGGCAAGTCTTGCTGAGCCATTTATAGCTCCGCCCTTTAATTGATCTCACATGTGTTCATTGGCCATGTTGTCACAACAAACCTACTTATCTTCTTTGGCCATGTTGACACAACAAACCTACCTATCACAGTAAGATATATATATATACACACACACACACATACATACATACACACATATATGTTATTCACAATCATGGAAACCTATGTTAAACAGAAATGCCAAAGTACTGAGCATGTCATCCATTTCTGCCTATGTGCTTCTGACAGTCATCTCTCTCACCCTTCCCTGAAGGATTCTGCGCTCTTTGATTTACTCCATGTCAAAATGACAGTGAGGGCATCCTTGAGGAATGATTCAAAGTTGGTGAATTTAGATGTTGCCTGAGTTCTAGGAACAAAAAGAGTGTTGAGGAGCAATCCTAGGGGTGTATGGAAGATGGAGTGTAGTTTCTCCAATGAAATTCTTGTAGTACAGCCCTTGCTCCTCTCATAGAATGAATAGTGCACATTGTCGTGAAGCAAAAAGTGTTCCTCCTTACAGCTTTCTTCACTTTGTCTTCACAACAAGCCCTGTGATTGTGCTGTTTCCTTTGAGAAAATCTATTGGAATTATGCTTTTTTAATGTGTTACCATTCTCTCTCCATTCTACAGGATTATTATAGAAATGATTTTGATTGAGTCTCAGATTAAGTGTAACAAGCCTGTGATTTTTGAGGACCTTCATGTGTTCACAAGCCAAGTTTAGCCATCCCTTGTCCTCAACTTGACCTGAACCATTCTGTGCTTCCCCAGGAAGTGAAATACCTCCTTGAAAGGGAAGGATAGCAGCTTCAGGAATATCAATCTTCTAAATATTCACTGAAGCTCTAAATGTGAGCTCTCATTGTAGGCTCCAGAGAACACCCCCTCACCCACACCCCTAGAATGAAATTACATTGAACATTTAGCATTCTTCAGAGTTCACCTTGCACTTTAAAGAAGAGGAAGAAAATTGTGTTGGCAACGCAGAAGTCTATTACTATATATATCAAGAATAAAGGCGGTGGGGGGGGAGGTTGGGCGGAGGAGGGGAGGAATACAGAAAAGAGCTCCCAGAGAAGTAATTTTTCAATTTCCTTGATTTGTTTAGTGGAAATTGCTCTCCAATTTGTTATAATTTGAAAAGACAATGAATTCTTCATTTGGGATTAATACATAAATGACTGAAATGCATCTTGTTTGTCTCAGAATTTACAACCTGTTTGGATAAAGCATTTTGAGTCATGGATCACTGTTAAAACCCAAGACTTAGTGGAGGCTGGCAATGCCTTCCATATGGTCTTCCCTAAATGACAATTATAGCTCATTCTGAACTACAAATTATGTACACTAAAAATGCTAATTTAATTTAGGCTTTCTGGCTAGATTTTTTCTTCTCCAAAAGCAGGTGTAATAAGAATGGCATTGTCTGAATATTGTCAGTAATGGTAGACATGATGAATTGAAGTAACCAGATTATTCCTGAATTTGACTTTATTTTGTGGATTCTGCTTGCAAATGCTCAGCCTGGTATGCATTCTCTAGCATTTATCCCGAGTGGATAAAACATTAATGAGGAAAATCAAAATAAATGCCCCTCCTGGACTCTCCAATAATGCTGCTTGACATAGAATACCTAGGAGCAAAGAGGGAAGTATAAAACGGACAGCGGGCCTCCACACAGCTTCCCAACATTTCCTATCAATCAGCATTTAGTCAGGAGCATTAGTAATTATTGAAGTTGAAACTAATGGCAACCTCTGACTGAAAAGTACTTACTTATACCCTTTCAGTTAGCTTCTATAATGAAGCATGGCAATGAATTAGCCGTGATGGCCTAGGCAATGGTGCTTCATCAAATAGGCTGCTCATGCTTAGAATTCAGGGTCTCCTTAAGTTCATTTCATCACACGCTTCCTTTTTACCATTGCCCTCATTCTCCGCTCAAGAAAAGAATTTGCCTTCTCAAAGCCAGCACTAGGAGCAGAAAATATTTGGGGGGGGGGGGAATTTAATGTCTTAAAATTTGCAAGGTCGTGGGAGCCTTATCAGTCTTGAGACCAGAGGCTCTCAAAAGCCAATATTCCAAAGGGAGTCCATGGATACTGTTTAGAGGCTGGGCTCTACAAAAGACAGCCAGCATTAGAACTTGGAAATACATATTTTGCTGAAATGAACTTAAGGAGAATTTGACTTCTAAGCATGAGCAGCCTATTTGATGAAGCACAGCACCATTCCCCAAGCCATCACCACTAATGATACAGATATATAGATATCCAAGTTCTAATGCTGTCAAAAAATTTTTAATTTCTAAAATGCCATACACACACATATGGCATTTATAGACCAAGGATATATATATAAATATATATAAACTTTATATATATAAACTTTTATATATATATAAACTTTATATATATAAACTTTATATATATATATAAACTTTAGATATACGAATGGCTTTTGAACTTACACATAATCATAAATGCTAATCTAAGAACAATTAAGTTTTTATGGCATGGCCCTACGTGATGCTTGCCATCATAAAGAGATAACAGAAAATGTGGTACTATAGCAAAGTGTGGTGAAGAAATCAGACAGTGCTCAGCTATCATGCATAATAATATCTGAGATTCTGTAGTCTTGTCTAAAACATGCAGCCATCTAAGTGCAGTGCCAGCTAAGTCCACAGAGAAGGAGCACACCGGCTCACATGATCCAAGCATTATAAAGAATAAAACCCAAAATCAAGGAAGGAAATGTTATTAGAGCTTAAATCCTGAGCACCTGATAGTGCACACCCAAAATCTATTTGTCTATTGAACATGCACATTAAGCCTTCACTGAATTCCCTCAAACCATTAGTCAGGAATGTGAATTGTCTTGCCCTCTGACAGCCTGCACTAGAAAGTGGATTACTGTAGATATAGTTAGATTAAAATATAACATCATTTGCTCTTCCTTTTGACCCAGTTTGAATTTGTTTTAGTTTCTATTATCTGCTTTCCTTAGATTGCAGTTCTTCTGTGCTTTATTTTCTGGCCCTTATTGGATTTTTCATATGATTTTCCTTATATGAAATCCAGCATAGGTAAATCTATAGAAGCAGTAGCTAGATTAATAGTTCCTTAGGGTTATGGTAAAGGAGGTTGGAGTTAATGGGAAGGTAATAATAATGGATACAAGAATAAAGAAAATGTTGATTGTGATAATTGTACAAGTCTTTTAAAGATATTTAAGCCATTGAATTACATGGTACATGAATTATAGATCAATAGAACTGTTTTATTTTTTAAAGGCACCAAATCAATGTGAGTCTCATTGTCTTTACCTGCCAAATAAATGTAATAATCCTAATAACACTTATATTGTAGGTAGGCTTATGGAAATAAAAAGATTGTTACAGAATCTGATACCTAGTAAACAATTACATGGTTTCCTTTTATGTTTGCTTTTGTTTTCCTACACCTATCATTGTAATTACTTAGGGCATGTTGTGTGTGTGTGTGTGTGTGTGTGTGTGTGTGTGTGTGTTTGAACTAGCAAGTTTTATTAAAGGGGAAAAAATAGAGAAAAACAAAGAAGGAAAAAGATAAAAAGACCTGCGCAGGGACTATCCCTCCAGAAAGAGAGGCCTCCTCAGGGCGCATTTTTAAAATGTATATCTTGAAGCCCACACCACACACCCCACCCCAGAGATTCCAATTCAGTAGAGGTTTTACTTGGTCCACAATCATCACTCATGGAAGCTGTTGTCAAGAAATCAAATGATCTATTGCATTGGGAAATCCAACAGCACAAGACCTCTTTTAGAGTATTGAAGAGCAAGAATGTTACTTTGAGTACAATGAGCAGAAAATGATAAAAAGTAGAACAAACCAATCAGGTGGTCAAAGGGGGAAATAAATGATAAGCTAAATTTTAGCCTAGCTAAATCTATAGAAATCCACTTTCCAGTGCACTCTATGAGGAGAACAAGAGTGTTCACACCGTCAGTCAGTAGTCTTAAGCCACGTGGGGGCTCTGTAGAAAGATTTTCAACTTCTATTGTCCTACATAGCCTACCGCAACCAGGCGATGAGTTGTTAACTCTAATACGGTCTCCCACTCTGATTGTAGATTTTATTATTAATAATAATTTGATCACACTGGTGGTGTACTTCTTCCCTGTGGACTTAGCTTATCTCTCACTTAGATTGCTGTTTGTTTTCAGAGAAGCCCAGCTTCTTTCTCATAGTTAGGGCACTACCTGGTTTCTTCAACACACTTTGCTGTAACACGCATGTCTTCAGTCATCTCTTTAGGACAGCAAGTCTGAAGTAGAGATACACCATAAAAATAGGATAGTAGAATTTATGAATAGGGTTTTTCTGTATTTTATTTTGCTCTTGGGATCTTTTATATGAATTTAATATGAAACTCAGACTATATAACTCTATAAAGATACTAACTAAATTAATAGTTCCTTAGGGAAGATTGGGGGGAGATGGGACATTAATAATGGGTACAAGAATGTGTTTAATGTTCTGAAATTGATTGGGTGGTGAATGCACAACTCTTTTTAATGTGTTTAAACCATTCAGCTATATGATATGTTAATTTTTGTTGATAAACTGCTTAAAATTTTAAAGTAAAAGTATAAAAAATATTTTGAAGAGATGTCAGTTTGAGTATTAAGGTGTTTCTGGCCCAAGCCATGGTGTTGTCAATGGTCTCATAGGCATACAAAAGTTGGGTAATGACTGAGGAAGGCCATAGAAATTTGATACATTTGAACTATGCTGTTAGCAAAAAATATTGAGAATACACTGCCAAAAACAAAATAAATCTGTCTTGGAAGAAGTACACCCAGACTGTTTTCTGGAAGCAAAGATGGTGAGAATTTATCCATATATTTTAAACATGCCAGGAGAGACCAAAGCCCGAAAAAGAACATGATGATTGGTGAAGAGGAGGGTCATCACCAAAGAGGAGGATTCTCAACATGTTAGACTGACCCAATGGTTGCCACTGTGGGCCCCAACAGCAGAACCATTGTGAGGACAGCACAGGACCCAGCAGTGTCTCATTCTGTCAGACATGGAACCATTATGCACTGACTGACTCGATGGCAGCACCACCACAAACAGGATCAAGATATCTGTGTTTAACAAATACCCAGAATAGTCCTAAACCAAACTTTAACACAAGCACTAATGTCATCCAACTCCTTGTTGGAAGAGGAGAAAAATGAGACCAAGAGGGGGTAAGGGCTTTCTCAAGGTCACACATCTAGTTGGTGACCCAACTGGAGGGAGACCTCAAGTCTTTAATCTAGCATGCCATCCACCATGACTGCCCTTAATATGGAAATTCTTAACCAGAAGTGCATGCCAGAAACACTCAAAGAGACTTCATATATTCATGCCCAAACTTCAACACAGTCCTATGAATCTGACACTAAGTGATGGATTTTACATTGAAATCCAAAGGTTCCTGGTGACCTCACCTCCCCGTGACCTCTCCATAGTATGTTTTAGGGATACATTACATATGATAAAAATATAAGACATACACAAAGATAAAACTATGAAGATAGTTGTAAATATAATTTAAAGGCCACCTTCACGACAGCCTGAGTCAAATACAAAAATCTCCCTGGATCTAGTCAATTCCAATTCATTGCTACCTTATGTGAATCATATGGGAGCAGGAAGCCTCATGTTTCTCCCAAAGAGGGGGTGGGAGTTTTGAAGTGCTGGTCTTAGGCTTGTTCAATCCAATCCAATGTTTATGTCCCAGCACAACCAGGCTCCTTCAACAGTTTTAGATTGGCATCAGTTGTACTAGTTCCGCCTTCTTCCTACTCCTGTCCCCATCCCACAGTGATGCCCTCCTGTCCGCAGCCAACCTGTGGCTTCCCTCTGCATCTTTCCCAACACCACCCTCATGACTCCATCAGACCCGTGTGGCACCACCCAATGAGTCCACAGTTCCTGGTCCTTTTACACCATGGCGACCTTTAGCTTCTCTTCCTTAAAAACTCACAGGCTGCATTTGGGACCACACCACCCAGAGCATCTCTATGGTTCCCCATACTTCTCTCTTCTTCTGGGTTCTTGTCCAACTACTCTTCTCTGGCATCTCCGAGGAGGCCCTACTCCTTTTATCCTCCCACTCCCACCACTCCTGCCCTACCTCCAATCCTCTCCTGGATTACTGACTTCTGCAATCAACCTGGATATGCGGTAGCCTATGTCAACGTGTATTAAGGAAGCATTTTGGCCATACCCAGGTGTGGACAAACTTTGAAGATGGAAGAAGAGCTGATTCTATCTCACACAGCGATGACAAAGTTATTCGAGAGTCATAGTATATTTTTACCTACAAATAAAATCATCATGATCAAAATGATATCATTTAGAACTTTCCATTTTACTTCAGAGCTATGGGGACGCATCAAAAGAGCTGCATCTGGCCAAGTCCTGACCTCAACCATCATGCTAACTCCTAGTTGACCTGGCCTTGGCCTCACTGACGCTAACAGAAATCACACCGTTACCTTGAGGTGCAGCATTTCCAATCCGTTTCCTTTCCTGGGAGCCAGGCTTCAGGGCCTGCTACTCTTCTCTTCCCACCTGCAGGAGGCCCAGCGGCTGTGCCAGCCCCAAAACACCCTTTCCTTTGGCTGGTTACCATCAGGTAAGCAGCCCAATCCCCATGAGAAAAGGCTGTCTACACCAATGAAAATTTACAATGACAGGGCCAGGTGTGCTCTGTCCTATCAGAATAGCTTCCATGGCAAGGAGTTTTTGAGGGATACCTTTAAACTTGCCTCCTCTGATCCCTTCCATCGTTTCCCACGAGAGTACCTTCTTTGACTCCTGACTTTGTATCCTTTTTGCACACTGATATTTCCCCTTGGATTGCTTGCTTTCATGTTGAGTGATTTTTTTTTCTTCCAGCAGCTTATAACGAAGGCAGGCACCATGTTTGTTCAGCTTCACACTGAGAAACTGGGCCAAGGGTTGGTTTGGTGGGTTTGAGATCCTCTCTCAGTCCTCTCAGGAGGCAGCCTTTCTGGGATTGGAGTCCACAGAGCTCCCGTTCCCTGAGCACGTGACTTCATGGATGTCTGCGGCCCGCTACTTCCAGCCCCGCTGCTCTGAACCTTTGCCACGGAGAATCCCTGTGACCAGCCTGCCCCTGAGGTGGCCTCCAAGAATCGTTGTGAGTAAATGGATAAATATTTAAACATATAAATAGCAGCTAAAACAAAGCAAACAATCAAAAAACACACCAAGCTCACTGCCATCGATTGATTCTGACTCAGAGCCGCCATGTAGGAGGGGGTAGAACTGCCCTGTGGTTTCTGAGAAGCTAACTCTTTACGGGAGCAGAAAGCCTCAGCTTTCTCCCATGGGTCTGCTGGCAGGTTCAAACTGCTGACCCTGAAGGTAGAAGCCCAACTCCTTAAACACAGCAGCCTAGAAAATAAAGGTTAACTTGTCTAGACCCCTATGGTTCAGAAAAGCCAGTGGACAGTGTTTGCCTCTCCTCTTCTCACCCACACCCCACTACCTGCTCAGACGAGCCAATCCCAGGACAAGACACAACAAAGGGAGAACCACAAGCAGCTTCTCTGCCAACTGGGTTGTCTGTACTGTCTCTTCAGATTGAGCACACTGGGACACTCAAGGAAGTGAGTGTTGAAGGAGTTGGCAGATTTTGGAACAAGTTGGTTAATGATTGACATGTTTCAAGGCACAATGCAAGTGTCCTTCCTCAGTTCTGCTTGAAATAAAGGCAGCCATTTGACAAAAGGTTAGGGTGTCTGTGATTAAAGCCATGCTCAATGGCACCACAGGAATAGGACAGGCCTGAGTACTTGAATGTTAGGAGTCAGATTAGATTCAGCCCATAGTTAAGAAAGCCCAACCCCAAACAGAAAGATCTCCATTATCCTCAGATGTGTACACAGGTTGTCATGGCCACACCTTCACTTGGCAAGAACTTACAATACATTGTCTCCCAAAGGCTGCCTTTCCCTTCGCCTGCTGTGCTTGTACACAAGGTTCTTGAGAGCCACGGTGAGACAGCAAACATGTGGTTTGTGTGGGTGTGTTTGTCTTTGTGCGCAAATAAGCTCGAGTCCTTCAGAAGAACTGCACAAGCAGGAGTTGACTACAGTGCATGGTGGGGCACAGGCACAGCATGTGAGGGTCCGTGAGCTGGGATTTACAATGAACTGAAGGTAGCGTGGAGGCTTATAATGTAGGTCAGATAAATAAAATGATTACCATACCAAAAAAACCTCCAAGCTCACTGCCATGCAGTCAGAGCTGACTCAGAGCGGCTCCCTGTGGGTTTCCGACACTGTAACTGTTTACGGGAGTCTAAAGTCTGGTTTTCCTCCTGCCCAGCTGCTGGTGTTTCAAACTGCCAACCATGTGGACCACAGCCCAATGTGCTACCTCTATGCCTCCAGGGTTCCTATGATTATGATAGCTGAGATTGAAAATAATAACTCTGATATTGTTAACCCTTTCAAAAAGATTGAGATCAAAAAACCACAAACAGCAGCAGCAACAACAAAACCAAATACTGTTAAGTTGACCTGACTCATGGCCTACCAAAGTGTGTCTAAGTAGGGCTGTGCTTTACGGAACTTTCAATGACTAGGTTTTTGAAAGTAGATCACCAGACCTTTCTTCCAAGGTGCTTTGTGGGGAACTGGAATCTCCAACATTTCGGGATGGCAAATGCATTAACTATTTGTACCTATGAGCTATGTGTACTCTCAATATTCCCATTTTAAATGTAGGGACATCAAAGCTCTGACTGGTTAAGTAATTTGCCTAGAGTCACACTGTAAGCACCAGAGCCAGGATTTGAATACAGGGTAGTTTACCTTCAAAGTCTGTGATCATAAGCCCGGTTCCAAGTTCTGCCTCTGGAACAGGTGTTTGGCTCAAGAGAGAGCAAAAGCTTAAAGCTATAATTAGAGAGGGGGTGTTCAACAGATAGCAAGGACAGAAAAAGATCTCTGGCCGCTCTGCCAAGGTAGGGCGCTGAGAATTTTAGAGGTGAAAATATATCCCATTGTTCCTGAATTTGAGGCTACAATAAGAGCTAGAAAGTTGTATATCTGTAGACAAGAAGGTCAAAGATACAGGAAGACAGACAAAATATAAGCCACTAAAATTTGCTGACCATTTCACCAAGTGTTTACAGGGACAGGTTAATATAGCAAGTTCCAGGAGGGGTGTTGAATGGAATTATTCATATCATGCTGGCTCTTGATATTCCTGCGGCGTTGCAGAGATACAGAGGTCAAGCGGGAAACAGCTAAGTGAAAGGACCTCAGTGGGGACTCTAAGTTGTTCCTTAGGAGAAAGATGTAGCAACAAGCCTTGACAGCCTGAGGAATCCATGGAGAAGCTCGACACAGTCCTGTAGGGCCGCTTGGACTTGGCAGCAGTGCACTTTGGTTGTGGTGTTGACATTCTTGAACAGAAGTCAGAAGGCCAGCTGGTTCTGCATTTAAAAAATGCTGAGAAAGATCACAGCATGTTGTTGTTCATGCCTCCATGGCAGGATAACACAGACCCGTTCGTGCCAATGTAATTTCGCCCTCTTGAGCTTTGTTACTCGAAGTGTAGTCCACAGGTCATCAGGATCACCTAGAAGCATGATCCCAGATCCCCTGAAACAAATTCTGCAACTTAATGGGGTGCTCTAGTGGTTCATATGCATTTGAGCTTGAGAAGCACTGCCCTGGAATACACTTCGCTTGCTCCATTCAACACTCTGAGGGACTCCTATTCATCCATTAGTGCCTTTCCCACTCAAAGCCTCCCTGACAATCTCTGACAGAAAATCCACTCCTTCCTCCTGGCTCAATCTCTAGAACTCCACATCTCCCTGTCCCATGGTTATCACTCTGCAGATTACAAGTCTTTGAAGGGAAGGCCACATGTTATTCATCTGTGAATCGCACTGTCCATCAAGTGTGCAGCACATAGTAGATTTTAAAAAGTGTCCCGTTACTCGATTTATTTACAATGTAGTGTCAGTCCCTCTTAGATGATTGTTGTTTTTAATTACTTTCCAGTAGAATCCAACCCACCACAGCCCCACACATGTACCATAGAACTGCCTCTCTTCCAGGTACCTCTAGAAGGGTTAGAGCTCTGTCAATTCCTTGACTAATAGCTGAGTGCTGAACCATGTGCACCACCCAGGGACAAGATTTTTTAAATCTCCCTGTGAACAAAAGCTATGAGAAATTAAATTGTTGAACCCAAACCCATAGAATCTGACCCTTGTTGAAGGAGCCCTGATGGCTTCATGGGCTACGTATGAGGCTGCTAACTGCAAGGGAAGCCATTGAGAGACACCAGTCACCTAGAGGGAGAGAGAAAAGGGTTTCTCCTTCCACAAAGAGGGTTTCAGAAATCCATGGGCCAGTTCAACCCTTCCCTATAGGGTCACTGTGAGTCAGGACCAACTTAATGACAGTGAGTGTGGTATTTTGGAAGTCTAGTTGGCCCTTAGCAACGTTCTCTTTTAACTAGCAGCATTAGGCATCTCTGGCACAGATAGCCTATGTAAAACTCAAGTTTACAAGCATTTTCTGTAGTTTGCTATGCTGAAATTCTGAAAGTCTAATGGACTGCTACTGCCCTACCATTGGAGCAGCCTCTTTGTCCTCTGGAGTCTAGGGATGGTGAAATGGTTAGGCACTGGATTACTAGTTCAAAGGTCAGTGGTTCAAACCACCCAGGAGCACCTTAGGAGATGGGGACACAAACATGTGGTACAGTTCTACTCAGATGGAATCAACTGATAACAATACACCTCTGTCCTCCAGTACCAAGGTTCCCTTTGTCAGTCTGTGAGGAAGACAGCCAGATGTGGTTGGACTGCATCTGAGCCAGGATGCCTTCATAGAGAAAGAGCAATTCCAGGCAAATTGGCTGGTGTAAAGGTCTTTCTCTTGAAATGGACCCTAGAATATGATTGCTCCATTGTTTAACATGAAGGTTGAATAGTATAGTGAAAATATGCAACCTTGACCCATTGCTTTCCCGATTTTAAACCATGGTGCATTGCTCAGAGAGCCCATTCCAATATTCTGGAAACACATAAACTCTTTTCAGATATATTACTCAGATCTCAGTGCCCCACCCCCACCCCCAGGGAAGAATCTGCTATGCATCAGGCATTATATGACAGGTGTGTAGATCAATTTATTTCATTGGGTCCACACAAAAAGGGGGCCTGGTGAAATAGGGGGGTTCAAGTGGGGCTGCTAAGCACAAGATCAGCTGTTCAAACCCACCACTCATTCCCCAGGAGAGAGACTTTCTGCTCTCATAAACAATTGCAGCCTTAGGAAACCCCAGAGGCACTTCTATTTGGTCACGCAGGGTCCAGGAACATCAGAATGGATTCAATGGCCATGAGTTGGTGTTGGATTTGGAGTTCACACAACACTGGGACAACAAGAGACACGAAGTGCTCCTCTTTCCATGAAAGGAGATGGAATCTCAGGGAGCCTGTGTAGCATCCTCAGTCCCACAGTAGGGAGTGGCAGAGCCAAGAGTCTGTCTGACGACAAAGCCAGAGCGTCTCTCCTGCTTGTTAAACTGCCCCCGTTTCTTGAACTGTACATTTCATTCACTTTCCATACAACGTCCCACAGAGATTCTCATAGCAGGGCATCGTTGTATTTCCTCCATGTCTGCTCCCATACTTGAATGGAGGCCCTCCAGCTCTCAGTCTCATCCAGCTGCAGAATGTGTCCGGACCTTTCCAATGCCTGGAAGCAAACAGACGTGATTTGAGAATTTTTAACTGGTTTGACTTTTCCCTCAGCTGGTACTCTGAGGTACTACGTCTGTAGGCCTTCATGCCTGAGGTAACAGGCATGCAGGAACTCAGTTTTGAAGCTTTTAGAGCTAAATCAAATCACCCAACAGAGTGGAGACAATCAGTTTTTCACAGTTGACTGGGAAGACAACTAAGGAATTGGATTTTCAGGGTGTGGTTAATTTAGTTAAGGATTCAGAGTTCTTAGAGAACAAAACAGACTTTTTAAAAACTGTGATCATAGCTATGTTGGTGTAGGAAAAAAATGGGTTCAAGAAATTATTGTACATGAATAAAATTTGCTGCCAAGCTTTCCAAATCAGGATGTCAGGCCTGTTCCTTCCTGTTAGCCTGCCTACTGAAATTTGCATTTCCACCCAGCTACACAGAATCAGATAGGTGGTGTAATGTTTATCTAGTGGGCTATTCACTGTAAGGTCAGCAGTTTGAAACCATCAGCTGCTCCTTTCCACTCCTGTAAAGAGTGATCATCTTGGAAACTCACAGGGGCAGTTCTACCCTGTCCTATCGCGCCATTGGGTGTCAGCATCAACTCAAAGGCAGAGAGTTTGAATTGTGACTACCAAATCAGTAAGTTTGTTTGTTTGTTTTAAATCATTTTACTGGGGGATCATGCAACTCTTATCACAATCCATCAATCCATCCATTGTGTCAAGCATATTTGTACATTTGTTGCCATCATCATTCTCAAAAATTGTCTTTCTACTTGAGCCCTTGGTATCAACTCCTTATCACGCCCCCCCCTTCCTCATGAACCCTTGACAATTTATAAATTATTTTTATTTTGTCATGTCTTCATTGTCCAAATCTCCCTTGACCCACTTTTCTGTTGTCTGTCCCCCAGGGAGGGGGTTATATGTAGATCTTTGTAATCAATTCCCCCTTTCTACCCCCTTATCTTCACCCTTCTGGTATCACCACTCTCACCACTAGTCCTGAAGGAATCATCTGTCCTGGATTCCCTTTGTTTCCTGGATTCCCTGTATTTCCAGTTCCTATGTGTACCAGTTCCTATGTGTACCATGTAGACCATAATCTGGTTTAGCCAGATTTGTAAGGTAGATTGGGATTATGATTAGGGGGGTTGGGGAAGGAAGTATTTAAGAAATGGAGGAAAGATATATGTTTTATCGTTGCTATACTCTGACTGGCTCATCTCCTCCCTGCAACCCTTCTGTACCAGGATGTCTGGTTACCTAAGGAGAGGTTTTGGGTCCCCTCTCCACACTCCCCCTAATTCGTCAAGATTTGATTTTTTTGTAGTTTGATGCCTGCTTGATCTCTTTGACATCTTGTGATAACACAGGCTGGTGTGCTTCTTCCATGTGGGCTTTGTTGCTTCTGAGTTAGATGGCCACTTGTTCACCATCAAGCCTTTAAGATCCCATATGCTATATCTTTTGATAGCTGGGTACCATCAGCTTTCTTCATTATATTTACTTATTCACTCATTTGTCTTTAGTGGTTGTGTTGGGAAGGTGAGAATCATGGAATGCCAGTTTAATAGAACAAAATGTCCTTGCATTGAGGGAGCACTTGAATGGAGGACCAATGCCATCTCCTACATTAATACTAAACCTATAAATATATGCACATAGATCTATTTCCCTTTCATCATATATAAATATATTTACATATGTACATGCCTATATTTAGCCCTCTATAAATTCCCTTTGCCTCTTAGTTCTTTCCTCTATTTTCTTTTACTGTCCTCTTGTCCCACTATCATACTCAATCTTCATTTAGGTTTCAGAAATTTCTCTCAATTATATTGTCTTTGATCGAGCCCTAACAGACCCCTAACACCCTCCTTTGGATCACTTATTGTTCCCTTGGCCCTGAGTTTGTTAACACTACTTCCTTTCCCCCACCTACCTCTCTCCCACACACCCCCAGAACCGTCAGTCTCACATTGTTTTCTCCTTCAGATATTTTATGCAGCCTATCTTATCTAGAGAGACATGCAGAGAGGATAAGATGCACGAAAACAAGACAGAGCAGAGCAAAGCAAAGCAATAAAAGAATACTAAACAACAACAAGTGAGCAAAAAGAAAAGAAAAGAAAAGCCTACAAATATTTCAAGGCCTTTTGTTGACCTTTAGGAGTATTTTCCCGTGTGCCATGGAGTGCCATCCCCTGACCCCAAAGTCTATTTTTGGTACTCCCTTGGGACTTCCTTGCTCTGCGCTCCTTGCCATTCTGTTGTATGACTTTGTGCTTTGCCTCGGTGTAGTAGGGGCAGATCGCGCACAATTCCCACACTGTGTCTTCTGTGTTGTCCCCTATAGGGTCAAGGGTCAGCAAGAGATGTCGTGTCTCATAGTGGGGTTGGCCATATGCTCCTCTCTGTGCATTGGCTGCTCTGAGCAGGAATATCGTCTTCCAGACTTGGCGTACCAGGATGTGCTGCACCCTCTCTTCCTCTCCCTTTGTTTGTTTCCAGGGCTCTGATCAGACATGTCTCTCTCCCTGAACTGTAGCTTTATACTGAATAAGATTCATTTAAACAAGACCCCAGAGAATTTTTCTAGATCCCTAGTGCTTCTTATGTATCGGCAATCTTATTAAAATGTTGATTCAGAGTCACTATATCTGTACTTAAACCAAACCAAATTTACTGCCTCGAGAATAGATTCCAACGATACTGTCACTGTAGGACAGATACAACTGTCTCTGTGAATTTCCGAGGGGGTAACCATTTCTGGGAGTTGAAGCCTCATCGTTCCCCCATGGAGCCACTGTCAACAGTTAGTGGAGACGACGCGATGGCAACCAAGAAGAAAAACAGTAACAACCTGCATGTTGTATGATGGCGTTTCAAAACTCTTTGAAGACCCCTTCTACCACCAAGAAAGTCATCCTTAAAAGCACTGGGTATACGGCTGAACAAGCAAAATCAATGTCACTGGATTGTACCCATAAGAATGGCTGAATTCATAGATGTGTTGTCATATGTATTTTTGCCACAATTTAAAAAGTTGATCAAAATGTGTTATAAAAATGCAAGATGAAACTTAGGATAGATGATCCACCAAGACTAGTAGTAGGAGTGGTAACACCAGGAGGGTAGAGGGATGGAGGAATAGAAAGGGAGGACCAACTTCAGGGATCTACATGTAGCTTCCTCTTTGGGACACGGACAACAGGGAAATGAGTGTTGGGACACATTGTACAGTGTACAGGATGAAAAGAATAATTTGTAAATTACTAAGGGTTCAAGGGTAAGGGGGGGGAAGGGTAATATAGGGAGCTGATAATGGGGGCCTGGAGGGAGGGAGAATGTTTTGAACGTGATGATGGCAATGGGTGTGTAAAAGTGGCCTGCATACAACTGATGTTGTTAGGGATTGTGATGGGAGTTGAATGGGCCCCCAATAAAATGATTCATTAAAAAAAGGTGGGGGCAAGGGGAAAGGGGAATTGTTTTTTATTTATTTATTTATTTAAAGAGGAGCTTGTACCAAAGGCTCAAGTGGAAAATTTTTGGAAGTGTATGTGGCAACATGTGTGCTAATGTGCTTGATACAAATGATGTACTGAATACTGTAGTAGCTGTAAGAGCCCCCAATAAAATTATTTAAATAAAAAATGCAAGACGTCATTTTAGAAGAATATGTACAAAGAGAAAAATGCATAAAAAGCATATGTTTTTACATACTTGTTTTACAAATCCAGGATGATCTCTTGTTTATTCATAACACAGAGAACCTATTTTCAAACAATTCCCAAACAAGATGACATTCACAGGCTTAGAAGTTGAACCTCTCTTTTGGGAATGCACAGTTTAATTCCTGAGGCTGATCACTACCTATCCTTAAAGCCTTCCTGTGGCCACGACAGCAGCTACAAAAGCAACAGTTCTGAGCCTGCTAGAAGCAGAAATGTACGAGACAACTGAGAGGGCCCCTTTAAAAGAGTGCTGGCGGGAACTTTGCGGGGCTCCTCTCTCGGCTGCTGGAATGTAGATCCGTGGCGGGCCTTCAGCAATCATGTTGGGCCAGGAGGGGCATTTGAGGTTAGAAACAGGCGAACAACAACATGAAGTAACACGAGTCGTCTCTGTACTATAGGTTCCTCACCTTGTGTGGCCCCTCCCCTCGTTGGAATCAGTGCTGACACTAGTGACCCCTCTGTGGGTTTGAGACCACAACTGATTACAGGCGTAGAAAGCCCCGTCTTCCTCGCGTGTTGCTGCTGCTGGTTTCAAACTGCTGATCATGTGGATCTCAGCATCCTGTGTAACCACTCCACCACCACGCTACTGTATTTGACCGATTGACCCCTTTTCAGAATAAAAAAATTACTTAGTGCCTCCTGACCATGAAAAAACATTTGTACCATTGCCCATAATTCAAAATCAAGGGTAGCAATTGGCTTTGCAGCCCCCTTCTCCCCCAGGATCATTCCAGTGCCCTCTTGGGGCATGTGACCCACTTCAGGAAACCCTGCTCTATAATGACCATCTACTGCTCTGCTGTCCGATATTGCAGCCACAAACCATATGTGCCTGTTTTTTTTTTTTTTTTTTGGCATCCCTACCCTGGTGGAGTAGGAAGCCCAGCCTTGCTCCAGGAGAGCTGCTGCTGGATTTGAACCATCAACCCTGTGGGCCACGGTTCTACACACAACCACTGGGCCACCAGGGCTCAGCCGTGCCTGTTTTAATGTAAATGAATTTTTTTAATTGTGTTCTTAGTCATATCAGTCATATTTCAAATGCTTACTAGCCATGTGTGGGCTTGGTTTAAGAGCCCTAAGGGTTATACAGTGAGCTGCTAACTGCAAGGTCAGCAGTTTGACACCACTAGCTGGCCAGGAGATGAAAGATGAGGCTTTCTAACCCTGTAAAGAATTACAGTCTCCACATCGAACCTCCTCTCGGGGCACGGACAACAGCGAAGTGAGTGAAGGGATACATTAGACAGTGTACAATATGAAAAAGCAATAATTTGTAAATTATTAAGGGTTCATGGGAGACGGGGAGGAAAGGAAATAAGGAGAGCTGGTACTGGGGGCCTAAGTGGAGGGAAGATGTTTTGAGAGTGATGATGGCAACAAGTGTGCAAATGTGGCCTGCATACAATTGACATATGTATGGATCGTGATGGGAGTTGATTCATTAAAGAAAAGAAAGGGGGGAGGGGAAAGAGAAGCTTGTACCAAGGGCTCAAGTGGAAAATATTTAGAAATGAATATGGCAACATGTGTACAAATATGCTTGATACAAATGATGTATGGAATGTTATAAGAGCTGTAAGAGCCCCGACTAAAATAATTGAAAATGATGATGGCAACATATGTACAAAAGCGCTTGATACAATTGATGTATGGATTGTTATAAGAGCTATAAGAGGCCCCCAAAAAAATGATTTAAAAAGAAAGAAAAGGATTATGACAACATATGGACAATGTACTTGACACAATGGGTGTATGGATTGTTATAAGAAGCTGTAAAGGCCCCCAATAAAATGATTTTTTTTAAAGGAAAAAAAGAATTACGGTCTCAGACACTCAGGGGCAGTTCTCTGTCCTGTCGGGGGTGCTATGAGTTGAGTCAATGGCAGTGAGTTTGGTTTTGATTTGGTGGCTCGAGACTACTGATGTGGATAAAAGAGATAATAGGACATCTCTGTGTTAGGCTGGGTGGTCTAGAGAAACAATCCAGGGACACTCCTCTATGTGTAAGAGCTGTATATCAAGAAGGAATTCTATAATAAGAAGGCATACTAGCACCCAACTCACGTCCATTTGTTACTCCTCACACTCTTTAGCTTTAGGCTGGAGTTGCCAAAATATGGAGCAGGAAGGTCACAGGCCAGTGGGTGCAGAGTCACTGTGGCTCCAAAGTAGATAGAAACATGGAAGAGGCCAACAGTTGTTGGTTTGAGCAGTCCGCATGGGGCCGCCCCCCCCCCCCCCCCCCCGAGGCAGACACAAAGTGCCAGTCAAGTTCTAGAGAAGAGGAAGTCCAAATGGCAGAGAGAGAGATCACCTCTGCTCCTCCTTATACAAAAGGCCACACCTACAAGGAGGTGTCATCAGCTATGAATTGATTGACAGGTTGACCTCGGCCTCTAACCCAGAGAGAAGAGGAGACATTATCTAACTACCACAGCTTCTATTATCAGAAAAATGTTTACTGGGTGGTCTTGCTTGACTCTTTGCTTCCCAACCTTATTGGAATGAAAAAGCTTCATATATTGATGGTTTATTACTCATTGCTGAATCAAACACAAACACATACATACATTTATATAATGAGCATATAAGGTTACCAATTTTGTGATGTGAGACTAATATTATTTTAGGCACACACTGGAACAGCAAACATGGATTAAGACAGATAAAAATCTAAGTCACATTACATATGGCTTATTTTTAAAATCAGAAGAATCTTGTATCAAAATAGATTTTTTAAAAACTCTAAGAATATACGTGATCTAAAAAATTATAAACATTAGCTTTGTTTTCCTGCTTGCGGCAAATAGCCAGGCGCTCAAAGTTTATATTCCCTTCATCTTGAATTGATGCAGACCGCACACCAGGTAGATGAATATATTTCGGTACAGTTGTTGACCAGACCTTCAGTTATGCAGCACATTAAGAATGTTCCAAGAGCTATAGTTAACATTCATGGGAGACACTTTTATAAGGATAAGATATGGTCTGGTGCTCTTTAGCTATTCATCAAACTCTGCTGTTTGCATTTTGAAAATATACAGTGACATTACATTTTAAATACACTAAGTTATGGTGTATGCTCTTTGAACCTGCCACAAAATTATGATGCCATTGTGTATTTTTAAAAACTAAATAGCTTTCATATTTTTGTGCTGCAGCAAGCAAAGCCCAGGCTTTTAGCATTCCAGGTTCTGTAAGCTATTTCAACAGGGCTGTTTATCCTCTGTTCAATGTGTGCGGGATGGGGGCCAATCAGGTCTGTTCTTAGACTGTGTTTCCTAGGTAATCTTTGGTAAGGGAAAGCATATTCCAATCTGTCTGGAAAATGCAGCATATCTACAACCCATTTTCCAGACCCACATAACCAATGTGAGTAAACCAAGACCCGGCGGTGAAACCTTGTCACGGAGTAAGAAACTTTTCATAGGATGACCAAATGTGTTAAGACCCTGAGCTCTGTAGCAGGGCTTTCCCCAACATAAATCTGGCGCAGGTGGCCTGCCCCGCCCCACTTTGTGGACATGTTGTGAGGGTGGGGGGTTGAGCACTTTATTCTTTGAGCTATGGTGATTTGGCATTTGTGCTGTTTCTGTACATTTTTATGTTCCAGTCCCACTGGAAATCTAAGAGTCTCATTGCGATGAGAGTGCAAGGTTGGACAAGTGTGCTTCTTGGGTGGCACCCAGGGCTGTTAGGAGATCCCTGTTCATCACACTGGGAAGACGAGTGATTTCACACAATCAGCCCCTTGTTTCAAGGGAGGGCGAGCTAGCACCGAGAGAGGTGCCATTTGGGGAGAGGACTCCAGGGCCTCCTCCTGACACAGTCTGAACATTTCAGAGTTTGTGTATCATCTTACATTGCCCTCAGCATTGGCAACTTTTAGCACATTTTTGAAGCCCACAAGCTGTGGATACCGACCCATTCAATCCAACTTCAAGTCTGATAGCTAGAAAGCCATGAAAAGCAATTTAAATGTTTACTAAAATCACTGGAAACCTTGTGCAAAGCAGACTACACTGCACAGTGCCTTGACTCACAGTGCCTTGATGACGCCCTCTTTCTCCCTCTGCTCTGTCTCTCTGGGAGAGCAGCCTCCCAACACCGCACCCTCCCAACTCCTCTGCACTGCTCCTTTCTCTCTGCCTCTCAACCTTCTGGATCTGTTGTTTCCATTCATGAGACCCCTGGTCTTTCTCAGATTACCTTAGAGTCATTTCTGGCTCACGTGCACCCCACGTGTGTCTTAGTATGGGTGCTCCATAGAGATTTCAGTGGTTGGTATTTTCAAAGTAGATCACCAGGCCTTTCTTTAGAGGACTCTGGGTGAATTCAAACCTCCAACCATTTGCTTCTCAGCTGCTTTCACCACCCTGGGTATCCTGTCTTTTTATTTTTTATGTATCATTTTATCTATATTCTGGCCCTTCCAATAGCCTATTACCAGCATTATAGCAGAGTAGTCCCTGGATGTGGGGAGGCAAACTCAGAAGCCCTCTGACAATCAAGTGGTAAGGAGAAGGCTGAGATTCCTCTATGCTCACATTTTATTGTTGTGCATTTCTGTTACAAAACCTCTAAACATTTTTCTTCGTGATTCCCATGTCCCCTTACCTTACCTGGTCTGTAACTTAGCTGGATGGCCCCAACTCCTCCACCTCACTGCTTGCTCCCCAACCCTCTCCTTTACAGTCTCTGCGTAGTAATTGATGACTCATCTCCATTCTAGGACCCGGGCTTCCCCAGAGGCAGGGAAAGCACCTTTTCTTGAAAATCTCCAAGGACCCCTTCTTCTCCACATCACACACACACCTGTTTTGACTACAGGCAAACCCTTGGACATGGGTCCTCTTTTTCCTTGAGAGAGCAAAGTCTCCAGGGTTTGAATGAAATCTGTTCCTAAATGATCTCTTTAAGGCCTTACGTGGACCTTGTAGGTGAGATGGAACAGGTGCTTATGATTCTTATTTAGCAGTATTTTAGTGCAAGTCTAAGAGCTCTGGTGAGGCTGCTGACTACAAGGTGGGCAGTTCAAACCCATTATTTGCTCCTCCGGAGACAGATGAGGCTACAAGGGAAAGGTGTTCATGGTGGGCAATTAGTGCCATCGAGACTATTTTATATATAATAATAATGTGTTTATTGTTTTGCATTTGTTTTTCTTTGACTCACATATATTGCAGACCTATTTGTTGTTATATAAAAGTGTAGTTCGGACTGAGCCCCCATGGGAGTAGTTGAGTGTGGGACTGTGGCCCACACTGGGTTGGCGGTTCAAATCCAGCAGCAGCTCTCCTGGAGCAGGGCTGGGCCTCCCACACCCACCAGAGGGTAGTGATGCCCCCCCCAAAAAAAAACGAAGTTAGCTTCTTTGAAAGAAATGAATAATATTGTGAATTGTGGTAGTATATAATTGCACTAGTAGGCAAAGCAACATGCAATTATCATGTAATGTTTTATCATAGCTGGGTGTTTTCAAAGGACTTTTTTTTCTTTTTTTGGGGGGGGCGGGGGGCATCATTGCCCTCTGGTGGTCGTGGGAGCTACCCAGCGCTGCTCCTGAGAGCCACTGCTGGATTTGAACCGCCAAGCCCGCGGGCCACAGTCCTGCACTCAACCACTTACGCCACCAGGGCTCAGCCCCCAAGAACTTTTCTTAATTAATCCTCATGTCCCATTTTATCTGCAAACCAATATTGAAATTCTGTGGCATCTTTCAGCTACGGCCTGTTACCTCTTTCTCATTGTGTTCTACAACAAACATGCTCTAGGTAGCGGGGCCATGAGAGGGCTACCTGCTGAGATGCAAGGTGTGCGCATGTTTACGTGTTAGAGCTACTTCCCTAAAACCGTTATGATTTCATCAGCGACTGTGCACATTGAGAAGAAGAAGGTGAATGTGGAATGGGACATGAAATGGCAGGATGGCCAGGGGAGATAGGGGAAGGGACACCTCAAACTCCATCCTTATCCACTTGTCCATTGCAAATGAGGGACACTCCAAACCAAGCCAAACCAACCACAAGCAAACTCACTGCCATTTAGTAGACTTTAACTCATATTTGACCTTTATAAGATAGAGGAGAGTTACAACTATGGGTTTCTGAAGCTATAAATCTTTATGGGAGCAGAAATATTATCTTTCTTTCTCAGAGCAGCTGGTGGGTTCCAATTGCAGTTAGCAGTGCAACATATAACTTACAACACCATAAGGGTTCATTGTGCATGAGAGAAGGCTAGGCTAGAAGCAGGGATTTTCCACTATTTATTCCAAGTCCCTTAAACGCGAAGGCTTCTTTCACTCCTGCTCTGCCTCCCCAGTTCCTAAGACCTTGTCCGCCCCACCAGCAGGCAGGCAGTGCATCTGGGCTCCAGCTGTGCCAGCTTTGTTAGGCTTAGGCAAGACGTCAAGCCCTTCAGTGTTTACTTTATCCTAAGAACACTGAGGAAGGCAGACAGGCCTCCGTCCCTGTGCACCATTGACACAGATGTCAGGTCATGGATGTGGGTTCATTTTTCATTTTTTAATCCACAGGTATGAATTAAACCATAACCTGCTGCACCACTGACACGGCAGCAGTATATTCTCAGACAGGAACATGGTCTCCTTGTTCTTACTCACTATTTAAAAATAAACCTAACATATGGCATTTGTCTTATGTCAAAGGAATGCAATGCCTTCTTCTTGACTTATGACTCAAGTCCTGAGCAGAAGTTGGATTTTTCAGAGGAGTTTGCAATTGGAGGGAATGAGCTTGCTTCCTTCACTGAACAAAAGGCTAATCCTTTAAGACATGTTTCCGGAACCTGAGATGTCTCAAGTTCCTAAGACTAGTGACTTCCTTGAAGCAAAAGATGGGTCATAAAGACCTAAAAGTAGTGCCAGATACTCAGGATATCCTCTTAAAATAGTATCAAACTGATAGGGTAAAATGCATGCACATTGGGGCACCCATGATGGTCCTGCTGCAGTTTTCTCAACAGTCCTGCAGGGTTTGACCGACCCCAGTGTCAACACCTACATGGAGACAAAGGAAACACTTGGACACACGGCAAAAGCTCTCATGTGGGTCAGACACTCAAATATAAGCAAAATATAGCAACAACAAACAAGAAAACAGTATTTCACTGGGAATTTTCATACCCCAGGCACCACAGTTAGTACTCTCCCTTCAAGACTAGAGTCAATGCTCTTCCCAGTCTTCTCAGGCTAGATGATTATTATCCCCGTGGAATCTTTGAATAGTGACACAGAAGGCATTGTACTTTGTCTCAAACTCCATGGTGACTAAGTGATAGATGTTGCCCCTGAGTTGAGTCCAGCTAGAACTGAGGTCGCAATTCAGCTGTGTTGGATTCCGGTGTCTGGCCCCATTCTGTCAATAGACAACAAAGGCTAATCATGATACAGCGCCTGAAAGAGGGGATGTTAAGTCCCATCTCTGAATACAGAATCACAAGCCAGTGAATTGTTCATCTGAACAATGTCACTTTCTTGTGTGCTGTAGTCTAGACCTTCACACTCTTTCTTTTTTTCTGGGGGTGGGGGGAGATGTAGTTGTCCCTACACTGCTCACCCTGCATTCTGATTATTCCCAATTGCTACTAAGAGAGTGCATGGCCTTCCCTGAAAAAAAATCATCATGTGCTCACCTATGTTAAAATCTCCAGTGGTTCCTCTATGCAGCCTCCACTTTGGCTCAGAGTGCTTACAGAGAGCTCACCATCATATGGTGTTGAGCTAAAGTTTCTATGAGGAAAAAAGCAAAATTATCATGACACTTAAAATCATTCCAACCATCTTTAGACAAGGAAACAAATTCTAAAAACTGTACCATCATCATAATATAAGCAAGCATTCATGGGGTCTATGCTGGAACCGTTTCAAATTTTAAAATACGCAAACCATACACACTTCTAGTCTCAATTTGCATCTTTTGAGGGCTATTAAAGAGACTTCGATTTAAATATCAAAGCACCAATGCCTTGCAGTCAGAACTCATATCTTTCAGCTGCCCTCTACTTTATTTTTCCCCACTCTCCCCATTTTCTTCTTTGACTGCAAAGACTCACCGCTCCTCACCTTTCCACTCATGTTTTCCTTCCTGCACACCAGTATATCCCACCTGTAAGTGGCTCTAGCCCTGGGTACATAGTGGGTTATCTATTGGGTTGTTGGCAGCAAGCTCAGTAGTTTGAAGCCACCAGCTACTCCACAGGTCAAAAAGCGAGGCTTTACACTCCCATGAAGATCCCAGTCTCAGAAGCCCACAGGGAAGTTCTGTTCTTTCCTTTGGATCGCCACGAGGAATCCACTCAACGGCAGCGAGTTTGTTTCTTTTTAAAGCGTCTTTCACTCTCATGGAAACAACTCCCCCAGAATGAGTTCTAGGACATTCTTCCCAATCAGTTTTAGGTGTCTTCATCTTGGCACTATTGACATTGTTGTGGGGGGGCTATCATGTGCATTCAAGGCTGTTTATCCGTGGCCTCTATCCACCATACTAGTAGACGCCTCTAGCTTTTCACATCACTTCTTCTCTAGTTGTGAGAGTGAGAACGTCTCCAGACATTGACAAACATCCTCTGGATGGCAAAGTCACCACTGAGCTATCCCAATTTGTACAGTAGAGGCCCTAAAGGCTCAAGAACACAAATCAAGCTTACAGCCATTGACTCAGAGCAACCCGACACAGGGCTTTCCAGATGGTAATTCTCTGAGGAGCAGACAGCCTCATCTTTCTCCTAGAGGGAGGCTGGTAGGTTTGAGCTGCTGATCTTGCGGTTTCTTTTTGGGGGGAGGGGGGATGTGATTGTCCCTACACTGCTCACCCTGCATTCTGATTATTCCCCATTGCTACTAAGAGAGTGCATGGCCTTCCCTGAAAAAAAAAATCATCACATACTCACCTATGTTAAAATCTCCAGTGATTCCTCTATGCAGCCTCCACTTTGGCTCAGAGTGCTAAAGCTCCTCTGAGTGCTTCTCAAACCAAACCAAACTCGCGGCCATCAAATCAATTCTGACACACAGTGGCCTCTGTGGGTTTCCGAAGCTATAAGTGCTTATGGGTGTATACAGCCCACCAGGGCTCCATTTGGGGGCTACAGAGGGGTAAATGATTTGCCTAGGCAGTGGACAATGTCAGACATTTCCATGGGGGGAGGAAAGGAAATAAAGTAAAACTACAACTATGCTTAACAATGTGTGTGTCATAGTTATATCACCGTGACCCAGCAATTTAGTCAGGAGAGAAAAATAACTCACCTATGAGCTATGTTCTAAACTTTGATTTCACCTTGTGTTTTTCTGAAATTTCCTTTTATCATTGCACATTTATTTGCTTGTACAGTTCATCCAAGTTTACATACACATACAGATACATTCAAAGAGTGCAGAACTCCTTAGGGGAAGGGTTAGAAAGATGGAAACACTGCCTTCAGGAGTATATATTCCATTCACATTCACAGATACATAGTTCACCATTGATCAGTCATGCCTGGGCGAACATTTAAGTTGTTTCCAATTTCTGTCACTTCAAACATTGTTTCAGTAAATGTGGCGGTGATGTGCTTATGTTAATTTCATGATTGAGATGTATGGGTGGAGTCTAGCCTGTTAATCTGGAGACACCATTGAGTAGCCAATGAGGCCTTCGTGTGGGCATGGCTTTCTCCTGAGACTTCTGGGAAATCTCACAATATTTCCCCCGTGGAGATGAGAAGCTATCTCCCTAGTTGTTGGGAGTTAGTCTCAGAGACAATGAACTACAGACAAGATAAGATGGCAGCATCCAAGGAGCTAGAGGAGAAGCCACACAGCTTTACCCTGATGGAACCAGACCTCTGAAATTGGAGAAGTCACCTGGAGACCTCTGCCAGCACCGGGACTCTGCACCCACTGGCCCGTATCTTCGTGAGTCGGAAGGAGACATTATAGACTGGTATCGGACATATGCGCTAATATTGGACTTGTGACTTTGTACTGGACTGGATTGGGATGCTTTCTTAATGTCCTATTCCTCTTATATATGAACCTTTTCCTCTATGAAATTTGTTTCTCTAGTTTACCCAGACCAACGCAGTAAAGTTTTGACTTGTAGCTTCTTGTGTATCTGGTGTGTCCATGGACTCAACTGACAGTGAAACTATTTGGGTCATGGGGTATGTAAAGATAAGTGATATATTTCCAGGTTAAAAAAAATCAAAATGTGCAGAGAACATGAAATTGACTTGTTAAATCCCTGCTTCCCTAGTGTCACACACGTTTCACCTCAAGTCAACCTAGGAAATGTTCCAACATCAGCCTCTTTCTACTGCCCTGCAACCCAATTTTCACATTTGATGCATTTGGAGATCACTATGTGTTGGGATTAACTTTATGGCAATGATTTTTTAATTGAATTTGACATGTTTCTATCTGCAGTACTACAGGCAACCCTGTGTAGGAAAAAAATGGGGCCTTCAGCAGGATTCATAGCCGTGACCATCGCATAAGGCAGTTCTATTGTCTACACGGTTGACAGGATTCAGAATTGACTTACTTCTGGGAACACGTGTGTGCCTGCAAATCTCTGTTCTTTTAAATGGCCATACAATATTGCACATCATAGATAAATAAAAATTTAAAAATAAAAATACTAGAATTTCACTTTATACCTAACTAGGTTTATTACAAGCAAAACCTGTTTAAATAAGTCTCTGCAATCAGTGATGCCTGTGAGCGTGAACAAGTGCTCTTAGTCATCCACTTGTCTCCGTCCCCTTGGGAACTTTCAAAATCAGAGGTCCAATCAAGTCAGCAGCTTTGGAGGGGATCTGCTGGGTCCGTTCCATTCAAGGCAGAGTGGTCAGCTCTGCCTGACCGGATCTTGGGGATCAGGGCATGGAGACTGGGAGAGATTTAAAGGGGTACTTTGGATGGATTTTCTCAAAAACCCAGGAGATCATGGGGACTTCATAAAAAGAAGTTTTAAGAAAATTGGCAAGTGCTCTGGGGAGGATGAGTCCAGGAACGCTGCACCACGGATTTGGTTTTTATTTGGGTCTGGTTCTTTTCCTCACAGCAATGTGCCTACTACTCACACTTCAAAGGTAGCAAGGGCTGTCCTAAGAAAACGTGGTTAGGGAACCTTTCCCTATTCCTGCTTCATCCCTGCTCCTGCCCCAGATGTCTCTTTACTCAAAGCACATGTTAGAGGACTATGATCTAGGCCCTTCAAGGATCTCCAAGCTGCCGTAATCAAAGAGGCCAGAACTCTTCAAGGAAGGGGTATACACCTTCTGAAGCATGTGGACCTACATGGGTAAAGTGACCAGATTTTAAGCAGGACACCATTGACTTGGGGGGGAGGGGGAGGGTTCTTGATTAAAAATTCATTCTATATGGAGCAACAAAAATATTCATAGAATGCAAAAATAATATTGTAATATATTTATATAATTTTAAAACGCCACAGGACATAGGACAAATTGTTAAAAAGCAGTATGTCTGGTCACCTTATACATGGAGGATATAGCAAGAAAAACAGTAGCTTCACAATTGGATGTTTTTGTGTATGGTTTTATAGGAATACTCTTTGAATTAACCATTTATTTAACTAGCTTCCTTTAATGAGGGGTTTTAGTACAAACAGAGCGGCAGTGATCATTTACGGTGCTGTGAGTATAGCTGCAAATCCCAGACGTTGGTAACTAACTCACTCACTCGTGCCCTCCAGTTGGTGCCAACTCATCACCACGCTGCGGGAAGGGAGCGTCTGACACTGTCACCCTCTACACCAGTACAAAGCCCCACCTTTCTCCCACCAAGCAGCTGGTGGATCGAATTGCTGCCCTGGGAGCTAGCAGCTTGACTCAAAACCACTATCCACCAGGGCTTCTTTAGATTATAGAGTGACCAGATTTTAAGTGGGACACCATTGATCAGGGATTGATGCGGGGGCGGGGGGGGTCCATGATTTAAAATTTGGTCTATATGAAGCAACAAAAATGTTCATAGAATGCAAAAATAGTATTATAACATATTCTATTTTAACTTTAAAACAATGCGAGATGTTGTTAAATTGTTAAAAAGCGGGACATCTGGTCACCTTATACTAGTAGATTCTTACAGTTGACCATCCCAAAAGGTTGGGTCCATTTTCACACTCTCAGCTGTAAAGTCTGACCATGAAGCTATGTGTTTCCAAAAGAAAAAAGAAGCAATATTACTCATGAACATGAGGCTGACTTTACTACTAAGGAAGACTAGATCCTTGCTTTACAAAGAGATTTCTTACCTATTTTTGTTTTCTTTTCCATGTCCTAACAGTCTCTAGGGAAAACTGAGCTGGCGATAAGTGTTTCTATAATAATCATTATTTACTTTATAAACACTTGATGCCAAGCCCATGCTGGATACCAACTGAAGGTGAGGTGAGGCTCTAAAGATAGCCAGAACCTGAATCTTGCCCTCTGAGGTGTTCGGTCTGATCTCCCTCTCGTCCTAGCCCCATGTCCCAGCTCCCTTAAAGCCAAGGCCCTTAAAAACTCTGATTCCACTCCCAGACTCTAATTCTATCCTCTTGCTCTTTTTTAAAGTATCTTACAGTGTTTTAAGCAAAAGTTTACCCAGTAAATTAGTTTACCCAATAAATGAACAACTTAGGTTAATTAAACAAATCCTTCTGAGGCATTCGTTATCATTTTTGTAATGTGTCAGCAGTCTCAGGATTCCCATTCCACCTCTTGTGTTTTTATTGATTCTGCTTGCCCGCCCTGCCTTGCCTTCTGGCCTTTGCTTGTGAGTTAATGTTGTCGGTTTGGTTTTGGGTAGTTGATCGTTGAAGGGAGCACATGCCTCATGGGGGATAATGTTTATTTTATAAACCAAATTTATTATTTGGCTGAAAGGAGACCTCAGGGAGTGAATTCAGTTTCACGTTCAAATGGTATGGAAGCACCCTGGGGGTGCTTCTGTCTCTATCTGGCCTTCTGTTTCTTAGGAGTTACCTTCTATTCTGTCCCTGGTCAGACAAAATCCGTATGGGTAGCCAGACACGGTTTAGCTCAAGTGCACCCAGGTTACATTGGCCTCTTCTTTGAGCCCCTGGTCCTCTTGATCCTTAGGGAACCGATAGTTACACCTCAGGCTGCTCACAGGTTTATAAGACGCCAGCTGCTACGCACCCATGGATCTACAGCATGAAACATTATCTTCGTGCACTATGTTATGCCAATTGACTGAAATGTCCCATGAGTTCATTTAGGCCCAGACCCTTTAATCCAGTCCACCACTCCCCCGAGGGGTGTGGCTATGTCTAGAGAAAGGGGGTGTACTCTGTTCCCGTAGAGATTTGCAGTCTCTGAAACCCCCAAGGACAGTTCCCCTCTGTTCTGTGGGGCTGCTATGAATCAGAGCCAACACCATGGCAGTTAGCAGTAGGGGGTGTTTGTTTATTTATTTACCAATTCATAGAAAGAAAATCCCCATAATCTGCTCCCTTTATTATGTTATCATATATGTGAATATATATATATTGCATTTATAATTATGCTTACAAGTACTTCTTGATGAGGAAATTTCAAAGTGTGGGAAAATTTCATTATCTTTAAATCCCATGTTTCCATCAAATTTTTGAAACCCCTTCAGATATGCACACGCATGTACTCTCATATATTGTTCTTTCTCATATGCAGCTACCCATCTACCTACTTTTGCAGCCACCCATATATGTTTAGTAGCTATTACAGTTTTTGCAAAATTGTTTACAATATTTACTCTCATTGTCTTTCAGTTTGGGGCATCAATGTCTTCATTTACCTTGGTGAAACTGTGCCAACTTCCTCTATATTGTGTGTAGCCTTACCCATCACCAAAAGTTGTCTCCTCTGTAGACCATGATTTCTTATGTCCTCTCTAAACCTTTTCTAGAAATCATAAAGAAGTTGATTTCTCTATGTATACCTGAAATGGACTTATTTTATCTTTTGAAATGGACTTATCTCATGGAGTGCAATGTCCTCCAGATTCTTTCACGTGACATTTTACAGGTCCATCATTAAGATGTGGAGTTGGGTCATGTTCCATGTTTGTGTGCACCACAACTTATTTACCCCTTCATCTGTTGATGAACGGTGGATTGTTTCTATCTCTTTGTCATTCTGGAAAATAGTACAATGGGCCTGGAGACCTGATGCCTATTTCTAGCACCACTTTTATTTCTCTAGGTTAGAGGTCTAGGAGTGGTATTGTTGAATCATATAGGGTTTCTATCCATAGCTTTTGGTGGAAAAGACAGACTGTGTTTCATAGTGGTTTTTCCATTTCACAACATCACCAACAATGTTTAGGAATCCAGTTTTCTTCAAAGCCCCACCTCCTTTGTTTCCAGGTTGTTTTGTTGTGAATCAGTTCTGTTTGTTTTTTCAGAGATGGGATGGAAGATCGTTTTAGTTTAGATTTGCATCTCCCTGAAGGCTAATGATTGCAAGAAGCTCTTCATGTTGCTTGCTAGCTGCCTGAAGGGCCTCTATGGTGGAGGGTCTGTTTATGTCCTGTCCTCTCCCCAGTTTTTTAAAAAATGAACTATTTGTCTTTTTGCTGTTGAATGACTGGTTTTATATGTATTACAGATATTAGACTTTGTTGTCAAAGATTTTTCCCAGGACTCTAGGTTATCCTTTTACTCTTTTGGAAAACTCTTTTGATGGACATAAATCTTTAAATCTATGAGATACAAGCTGCTTAATTAACTTTTGTTGGAGAGCATTTAGGACCCTTTGTTTTGCCCTTAGGTTCTCTTCCAAGAAAGCTACAACTTTAGCTTTAACATTCAGGTCCTTGGTCCCCTTTTGGATAGTTTTGTAAATGTGGTGAGGTGTGGATTCTGTTTAATTTTTCTGAAAATGGAAGTCCTGTTTTGCCAGCATCATTTTTTAAAAAGATTGTTTCTTCCCACCTTGAATGGACATCAACTTATTATCTCTTTGTTGAAGATCAGCTCCCCACAGGTGGATAAATTCATTTGGGGTAGCCTATTCCACTCTGGTGGTCTATATCTCTGTCACTGAGTCAGTCCTGGGCTGTTTGCATTATTGGGGACATATTGTAAGCTTTTAGATAGAGAATATGAGGTCTGCTACTTTTTTTTTGACATCACTGCCCTCTGGTGGGAGTGGGAGTCCACCCTTGTTCCTGGAGAGCTGCTGCTGTATTTGAACCGCCAAGCCAGTGGGCCGCAGTCCCACACTCAACCATTCCGCCACCGGGGCTCAGCAAGGTCTGCTACTTTTTCATCTTCATTATTGCTTTAGTAATTGGTGTCTTCTTCCTGTTAAATGCTTTTTTAATTTGTTTAACAATACCTACTGTTCTCTAGTCAATTGTGACTCATAGTGACCTCACATATAGGGTTTGGGAGGCTGTAAACCTTTATAACAGCAGTTTTCTTCATCTTTCTCACTTGGAGTGGGAATAGCTGGTGGAGCTGAGCTACAGACCTTGTGGTTTGTAGTTCAACACTTGATAGCACCACTGGGATCAGATACTTCCAAATTACTCTCAAATCTTATCACAAGCATTTATATTCTTTCCAAGAGTCTATGAAAACTTTTATCACCCCATTTTAACATACTTGCTTGATATTATCTGAGTTTTTAATTGGACGTGAAATGATATCTGCGATGATTTGGGCATGTAAATGTTTCCTGAATTACTAGTGAATCTGAACATTTTTTTTACTCTTCTTAAGGGATATTCATTTTCCTGGTATGTGAATTGGTTCTTTGCAAATTCCGCTAGTTTTATTTAAATAGGGTTATTTCATATACATATATATATTTGTATATATACATATGTATGTGTACATATGCTTCCAAAAGTTCATGGATAAATTCCATTATATTTTTATTCCATTTTTCCACAAATTTCTGAAGCTCCTCACATTACACACACATACACACACACACACACACACACAAGGATTTTGGAGATAAATATGCAGTTGAAAGATAATGAAATTTTCCTATGGCCTTTTGGAAGGCCCCTCCCACTCTATATGTCGACAACAATCTGGAATGTTACCTGCATTGCAAACCTGTTTTTGTTTTTCCAGTTTCTTTTGCTTTACTTGAGTTCTCAATTTTAACCTAGACCAACTTACAAACTTTTCCCTGCTGTACGAGGAATCCTCAAAGGCAAAGTTCTTGATGGAATGTGAGGGCAAATCTGACTCTTCCTTTTGGCCCAGGAGTCCAGTCTGCGTGAGAGAGTGAGTGTCCTCAATTTGAGGAAGTGCAGCTGGGGAAAACCAGAGTTCTAAGACCGACATGACAGTAGACAGTCATTTTTCATATCAAACATAGGGGATTACACAAAAAGAGCTTGATGGTAGGCAAGCCGACAGGGAAGGGAAAGAGCAGGTAGGAATGTGTGAGTTGGCGGTGGGTAAGAGAAACACGTGGCTGGAAGGAGTGACCTCTTGGCCAGTGGCATGGATTCCAGCAAACAGAAAGGCGAAGTGGAGGAATGAGCTGATTGGCATGCTTCAACCCCAGGGCTCCTCTCAAACTTTAACGTGTGTGTGACTCACCGGGGATCTGGGTCTCATTAAGACACAGATGCTAATTCAGTGGGCCTCCACTGGTGATGAGTATCTGAGGCAAGTTAATGCTGCTAGTCCTCAAATGGCGAGAAAGTAAGTATCATTTCTCAGCACTTCTTAAGACCAATCAAATGATGATCTCAGAAAGTGTGCAAAAATAAGTTAATAAATAAACCTAAAAATTTTTGTCTCATCTAGACCATTGATGCTTAAAAAAGGAACAAAATAACAGCAAACTTTTGTTTCCCAGATTGCCAACCTAGCGCCCTCAAGCAGTTGAATAGCAAGGTAAGGGACCATTCTGGATCCAAAGCAGCTGGGTTCACCTCACAGCCCCAGCAGGAGCCTATGCCAGGGGATGTGAAGAAAGGCTGATCTGTCCAGGGTTTCAGTAACCAGAGGAGTCACGCCAACTCGGATTCATGGTGTAAAAGAAAATGCGAGGGAAGCGCCTAAAAAGCCGGAGGAGGTGCCAACAGGAAAAGTTAGCATGACTTGCCAAGGAAGCTGTAGAGACACAGTTTATTACATATGGGGTTGTTCTAGAAGAGATAGGCAAAAGATTATATGAAATTCCACGTGCAAATTCCCTTGAGACCAGAAGTAAAGCTTTCCTATGGAACTTTTCATAAGCTGAAATGATGTAAGGCAAAGAAGTGATTAAATTATATGGGAAATTTTTGAACATTCCCAGGCCCCCAAAATAACCTGTCAAGTCATTCCAAAGAACACTTGCAGACAGTGTTCACAGACACAATTCAAAGCTGTGGGGGCTTGA
>PVJH01018784.1:0-44379 GCA_004026705.1 Nesogale talazaci
ACACTGAGCTTTCTCTTTTAAAATTTTCAGAGTATAAAATTTCATCTGATGTGATGTTTATAATGATCTTATTGATGACTATTCAACTGTTTGTAACTTTACAATGAATGAGCTCATGGTTCATATCCATGACTCTGTTTGTTGGGAAATTATGATACCAGCTTATCCTGCATTTTTTGAATAGTTCTCTTCTAAGTGAAATTTTCTATTGCACATAATAATAATGATTACTTAAAGACTTCTGGTTAAGTGAAAACAGGTGTTTAAGATACCTGCACTGATCATCATATCATTTAATAACTTTATATATGATTGAAGGTTCTGCAGTTATTTAATGTACTCTATTTCAGCACATCTTCCCAATTATCTCTTGATCTTAGATTATTTGTCAATTTAGAGTATGTGCAAAATTTTCATTACTGAAGCCCCTTCCCACCGAAACATGAACTCACACATGCAATATTGCTAATTATGAGAGAGTCCTACCAAGCGTCACTTAGTAATAAGCAGGCCTGCTGCCTGCAGCGACTCCTTTCTCTGTTGTCTGTGAGAGCCTGTGGGGGACTGCTTGGGGGAGTTGTATGAGTTGAATTCACATTGCCACTGTCTCTAGCTCTTCCTCGGAAAAAGCAGTGTTGCCTATGCCCTGTGGCCAGACCGCCCCCTGGATACTGAAGTCTTAACCAGGGGACTGGTCTGCAGAGGTCCAACAGGAGGTGCTGCATGCTTTTGGCAGCAAGCTCATCAACACTCATAGCCTCAGAACCATCTTATCACACCCATTATCCCTGCCCCTAACCTGTCCTGCCCACCCCTTCAACTCTAAACACCAAAGGCCTCCTGGCCAGCCACCTACCACCAAAACCCTATGCCTCTGCCTCCTCTCCCACTGTCCTTCCTGCTCCCTCAGCTCCAGCCACACAGGGACAAGCTGGCCCGGAGCGTCCCAGGCATGACTCCAGTTTGGAGTGTTTTTGTCCTAAGACTCTGCAGGGATGTTTTGCTGGACTTAGACTAGCAGCCCTCGTTGGGTGTATGTAGGTCAGCAGTTCCCAGCCTGTGGGTCGAGACCCCTGTGGGGCTTGAACAACCCTTCTGCAAGGGTCGTCCAATTCATAGCAGTAGCAACAGTAATTGTATGGTTGGGGGTCACCACCCCCTGAGGAGCTGTATGAAAGGGTTGCAGCACGAGGAAGGTTGAGAACCCCTGGTGTAGGTTTGCTTTTCACAGATCCTGTCTCCTGATGCTCACGGCATCTCCTCCTGGATTTTAAGCTCCACCGGGGCTGAGCCCTCCTGGCGTTTGTCTTGTTCACTGCCCGATCCCTGGTTTCTGTCCCTGGCACTTAGTAAGTGCTAAATAAATACCCATTACATTAATAAATAAGGCACACAAGAAAATGATCAAAATAACATGGAAACCCAAACAACATCTTCTTTAATTTCCTTAGTTTAATAATCCACATGGACATTTTCTTTAATTTTCTAAGGGGGAAAAATTTTCCAGAGAGCTGTGTATCCTGGGTCATGTGTGAGGCCACCACAGAGAAGACTGTTCGGCCTTGCTTTCTGGGGCGGTTTCTGATCCACTGAGTGGCAAAGAGCTGCTTGCTTCAGGAGCTCAAAAACAGGCAAAGCACACTCACCTCCCTGCCTTCGAGTCCATCCCAACTCCTCGTGACCCTTTGGGACAGGGCAACTGCCCCCTCTGGGGAGATGCTCATGGGAGTGAAAGCTCCTCTCTCCAATGAAGCAGCCGGTGGTTTCAAACTGCTGACTTTGGGGGCTCTCAGTCCAATTGCATAACCTCTACACTCCCAAGGCTCCCAGTTTCAGATCTAGCATACAGAAGAAAAAGTGTTCTGTTGTTCTGCCACCCATGGTGTGGAGCGCCACCTGCAGGAGCCACGTGGCAGCACGTGATAGCATTCTTCCTTGGGGTTCTTCTAGGACAGGTGCCATGATGGGGGAGCTGGCAGGAGTCCTGCCTGTTCCTTCTGCCTCTTGTCCTGGTTCTTCCTGTCTCTTAGACCAGTTCTCCCCCCTTTCTCAGGGTGGGTAGCATGACCTTTGCCGCACCTGCATTTCCACATGCTCTGGCACCTGAAGACACCTGAGCCGAGTCAGGGCTGCAGTCTGCAGAGACAGCCGTTGCCTCCGAACCGTTGCGGATGGGATAGGGGGCCAGCTAGGAACAGGCAGGGGAACCATTTTTTACTTGAACAAGAAGCCACTGGATTATTAGGAAGTTCGGATAAGTGTCACCTTTAAAGATGCTTTCCATACAAAATGCTCTTGATACAATCAATGTATGGATTATAAGAGCTATAAGAACCCCCCAATAAGAAAATTTAGGGAAGAATAAAAAGATACCTTCCTACACGGAGAGTCTGTGATTTGAGGGTAATGTGAGTTGGAATTGACTGGATGGCAATATAGATAGATGATAAAATAGATAAGTATGTATTCGTATATTGGGTAATTTTGTACTTAATTATCAGAATCTCATTTAAAATAATAGGCATTTGATATTGAAAAAAATCCATAGCAGCTCCACTGGCCTGTCTTGGACAATTTGTAAGGGGCACCTTTGTACCTGTTTTGACCTCCGGCTTGAAACCTAGTCTGAAAGCCCCCATTGGCCCCCTTTGCTGGCAGGAAGCTAGTCATGGGAACAGTCATTTCCCTCAGACAAGAGCCCTGGCCCATGCATGTCCCTTGCGGCTTTGCCCATGGCTCCCTCTGGTGTGTTTTCCAATCCCCCAAGACATGGGGAAGGGTCTCCTGAGAGAAAAGCGTCACCTGCCCTTCTGACCATCCTGTCGGAGTAAAAGACAAGAGACCAACTGAGAATCCAAAGGGGAAGCAGGTTGCCAGGCGAGACCTCCAGCAGTTGTGAGGCCCGGGTATCCCTTGACTGGCCGGGTACCCCGTGTACCTGGGCCACTGCCCGCCCGGTGCTCTCCCAGACGAGCTCTTTGTTCACACTGGCTTCTCGGAACATCTTCGCTCCCTTGAGCTCCCAGCATTCGTCTCGATGACGCCCCCCTTGAGTCCAGAATGGGGAGTAAGTGCAGAGGCTGTCGTTTCACAATGTGCCTTCATTCCCTTCCGTTTCCTCGAGTTCCTGATCTCTCTCTCTCTCTCTCTCTCTCTCTCTCTCTCTCTCTCTCTCTCTCTCTCTCTTTCTCTTACTCTCTCATTCTCTGGAGAGAGCTCTGCAGTTGCCGCCCATCCCCCTCCCCTCGGCAGGGACTCTGTTTTCTATTTTCATGCCCTTTGTCACAAATGCCTTGCTTGTTTGTTCTCCACACCCCCCCTCCCCCCACCCCGTTTGTCCCCAAGCAGCCGGGCAGGGCTCCTCCTAGGTGTTCACCAGCACATTAGGCTCTGGTGCCCAGAGAGAATGCTTTTCTGTGGTAGAAGGCAGCAGGATCGGGCCCTCTTGGGAGTGGGGCTGCTGTTCTTTGCAGGCGTGCCTCCTTTGACTGCTACCCACAGGCCGGCCTGTGCCAGCGCCCCACCCCCACCTCCGGCCTAGGGGTAGAATCTTTACAACCCCAAAGACCATTTCCTTCTGAAGTTAAAAATATTATTAACCATACCCAAGATCAATGCGAGGGGTGGGGGCGCCTGGAGTGGGAGGCCCACTGCCCATCTGTAGACAAATGGACACGCCTCACAGCGAAGAGATGAGCCAGTCAGGGTGCAGTATAGCACTGATGAAGCACACACCTTTCCTCTAACTCGTTGATGCTTCCTTCACCCCACTGTCATGACCGCTAGTCCACCTTACAAATTGAATTAGACCAGAGCATGCACAGTGCTACAGAGAAGAGCCGGCAACACGGGGAATCCAGGATAGATAGACACTCTGCGCCAAAAAGGAGAGTAGAGATACCAGGAGGATTATGGGAGGATGGGGGGCAGAAAGGGGGACTCAAATCACAAGGATCAACTTAGAACCCCCTCCCAGGAGGACGAATAATGGAAAGGTGGGTGAGGGGCGACAGAGGACAATGTAAGATATGGGAAAAATAAGGGTGGGTGGGAGAGGGAGGGGGAAGAAATGGGGCGCTGATATCAGGGACTCAAGTGGGAAGAGAATGCTTTGAAAATGATGACGATGGCCTATGTGCCAATGTGCTCGACACATTGGAGACACGTATGGACTGTGATAGGAGATGTGAGAGCCCCCAATGTCAGACGTAGTAAGAGGGTAGATCTCAGTGCTGGTGTATGTGATGCCGTGAGCCTACCCTGCTGGCCGCCCTGGCTCTCTGCACACCCCTCCGGCACGGCGGCTCCCGGGGCATCCTGCTCCCTGTCCTTCTCACACTTCTCCTGTTTGGGCTGCTTTTAAACCCTGATACCGATGGGTCCTACTATCCTTACAGCTTGCTGGACAGTGTCTGCATGAGGTTGTTCCTGCACCAAATGAAGTTGCCGTAGCATTTATTTCGGGTTTAGTGGAGGCAATCACAGGTCTAAGGCCTGGCTGGAAAAGAGGAAGACCCCCCACCTCCACCACCCATCCAAGAGCTGGCAGACTAGTTGAAGAAAAAGTGCTTTTTGTTTCCTTTGAAAAATCTTATGGCTGGGAGGACAGACTGATTTCATTCATTTCCTCAATATTGTTTTGTTTAAGAAATGCATTTCTTCAAAAACAGGAACTCTCTGGGGTGATTTTCTTGGACAGTCTTATCTAGGAGCTGGACCCCTCTCCTTCTGTCCCCTCTGATGTTTATCCCCAGGTCGCCGGAGTCGTTCTCAGCCCATCTTTCCCCTTCCTGAGAATGCGCAGAAGAAAATACCGAGAATTACAATGGAAACCAGTTGCACAGTTTTCAAAATAGTGTAAATGATTGTAGTGCTCACGTTTTAAATAGAATATTTAGCACGTAGTCAAGTAACTACTGTAATTTCAATACCCCTAAGTTCGCTGTAGACCCCCAGTGAAGATCTTTGCCCTGGCACTGAAATGACCAGGCCAAAGGAACAATACGTGCCAAGGTCCCGAGGAAGGGATGATGTGAGGTTGGAGCTGGAGCAGGTACCATCACTTTCCCCTCTGTTTCCTTCTGCAGTCTCAAACCTCTAGTGAACATCATTACTACGCGATGAAGCATGTCTACAGGAATTCCAACAAAATAAAGACTATCCTTTTACAGTAACTTTGTCTCTGGCTAAGACTGCTATCAGAAAAGACAGTAAAATGATAACCTTGTGTCCTGTCATAGATGGCTAATCCCGTATTCATGCCCTTTATTTATTTTCTTCAAAGAACAGCCTTACTATTTTCATTCACCCTTCAGCTTAGAAAAGGTTGGCTTAGGAGAGGGGAAGGCTTAAGGGTGGTTAGTAGGCTGTCATGGTAGGAAGTAGAGCCTCTGGCAGGAGCCCGGGGGTTGGGGCATAGTTCCTGGGCTCTCCTGAAACTGCTTGTCCATTTTTATCCTCTGACTTGTCATCGTTGTGTCCTGCCCCAGGTGATGGTCATCCCACTGTGTGGCTACCAAAGGGGAATGGGTCATTAGTTCTGAGCGCTATTAAATTCAAAAGCATTCCTACAGCAGTGCTCATTGCTTGGGGATCTGGGGGGACAGTGCTGGCATTCATGAGAGGTGTGTGGCAATGGGAGTCAGCTTCCTGTTTTGACTTGGGGTTGGGGCCACCCCACCCGGCCCCACAGCACACCCCTCACCTCATCCTCTTCGTCAGTTTACAGCCTTGTCAGTTGCTGTGCTGGACTCTAGACCACCAACTAACACTCATCCCCCACACGGTCACAATTCCTTTGGTGGTACTTCCAAGTATAGTGAAGGTGCTGCTACTCCTAAATGCCTTAAAGCCTTTCTTTTCACAACTCTACTGTTATCCCAGCCATTGTCCTTTCCCCCAGCCCCCACCACCCACAGAAATTGTGCCACACAAACTATTTTTAGCATTGTGTGTGTTCTATTTTCCTACTAGATTGAAAATTCTGAGAAAATCCCACTTGTGGGAAGGAGGAGCAGGGGAAGGGAGCTGTGAGCAAACAATGCCCTAGCCAGGAACAACTAGGGACTTAAAATCAACAAGGAGGAGGACATGGAGATCCTGGAGGTGTCTGAGCAACAGCAATCTAGCTGAGAGGGAGGGATTACTACGGCAGAAGAAGGGCAAGTGTGGTGGGAAAGGAGGAAGGTAAAAGGAAATGGAGGAAAGATCTAGGAAGCAAAGCTCTGGATAGAGGTGTCAGCATAGGTGTGTACTTATGTAAATAAATTAATTCATAAAAATAGATATTGGCACATGTACATGTATTTATATAGCTATACATTGAGGTAGTGGACAGACTTTGAGCCTCTGCTCAAGCTGTCCCTCAATGCAAGGACATTTTATTCAACCCAGAACAAAAGATCATCAATGTGAATGAAGGGGGATGTGGAGTGGAGCCCACCTGCAGACAGCTGACATCCCCTTACAGAAGGGTCATGGGGAGGAGACGAGCCTGTCAGGGTGCAGTGTAGCACCGGTGAAACATACAGCTTTCCTCTGGTTCTTTAGTGCTTCCTCTTCTTCACCATCAGGACCCCAATTCTACCTTACAAATCTGCCTAGACCAGAGCATGTACACTGGTAAAGATGAGAGCTGGAAACGCAGGGCAGATAACCCCTCAGTAACAATATTGAGAGTAGCGATACCAGGAAGGTAAGAGGAAGATGGGAGGAGAAAGGGAGAACCGACCACCATGATCTATATATAACCCTCCTCCCAGGGAACAGACAACAGAAAAGTGGGTGAAGGGTGGCATTAGTGAGTGTAAGACATGAAGGAGTAATTTATAGATTATCAAGGGTTCATGAGGGAGGGAGGGAGTGAGGGAGGGGAGGATAAGAAGGAGAAGCTGATACCAAGGACTCAAGTAGAAAGAAAATGTTCTGAAAATGGTGATGGTGACATATGTACAAATGTGCCTGACACAATGGATGGATGGATGGACTGTGATAAGAGTTGTATAAGCAGGGCTGAGCCCTGGTGGTGTAGTGGTTGAGTGAGGGACTGCGGCCCACAGGCTTGTCAGTTCAAATCCAGCTGCAGCTCCCCAGGAGCAAGGCTGAGCCTCCCAGGACCACCAGAGGGCAGTGATGCTCCCCCCCAAAAAAACAGAACAAAACAAAACAAAAAGAGTTGTATAAGCCCCCCCAATAAAATGATTAGAAAGAAAAGAACACTTTGTTTGAGCAACCTGGAATTCTGTAGTGCTCATCCTCTGAGCAAGATCACTGAAGATATAATGGGTGCACAAGCAAATGTGGTGAAGAAAGCTGATGGTGCCGGCTATCAAAAGATACAGTGTCTGAGATCTTAAAGTCTTGCAGTTAAACAAGCAGCCTTCTAGCAGAAAAGGAAAGCAAGAGAGAGAATGTGGACTAAGACCTTGCAGTATGGGGGTTTCTCTCAGCTTCGTTTCCCATTCTCCCAGTCAGAGGCAAATGGAGAGAGCTGAAAGGAAAATGAAGGCTTAGAGATCAGTGGATACAGAAAGATTTCCATGATCTTTATTGTCTGAAGTTGAACGTTTGCCCTTTCAGAGCTTTAATGTTGATCTCCAGCTAGCCTCCAGCAAATGAATGTTCATCAGGTTTGACGAGATAAGTGACATGGAGTTCACCCTTGTCACCACACCCTTCCCCTCCTACCACCTCCAAAACATCTCTGCGCCCTCCCACTCCCGAGAGACGGGCCAGACAGAGGGCGGATCGTGAAGATGGTGCAGGACCCAGCAGTGTTTCTGTCTGTTGCATAGAACCAGCTCTGAATCGGAACCAATTCATTGGCACCCAAGTAAAAGGAGGACAGAAAACCTTTGGTCTCTACTGCTCCCGGTCTCTTGATGAAGAGCAGTTCCATTCAGTGAGGTGACTGGGTTTCCAGACTACACACACGCAAGACTAGCCCACACCAGCCAGAGAGAAGAGCTTCGTGAAGCCCCAGAAGATGTCAGCCAGGCAGTATTACATGGTTCTGTTTCTCCTCTCATTCATAGAGTGTATGCTTAGGAGAGGAAAGCTTTATACGCTCTCACAACCGGTTACTGGAGCTTGTGCAGCAGCATCCCATTTTCCCTTTGCTAGAATGGAAAGACAGCATTAGATAGTGCTCCGTTTCAGTTCCACTCTTCTGAGGCACCTGGAACATCGAAAAGGCTGATGTTGAGGATTTTGCCTCGCTTGGGCCCCCAGTCAGTGCTCCTGGAAGCAGCAGATCTCCTATCGAAGAGCCAGGAGGTTACTTTGAGGACGAAGGACCCAGGGCGTGGTATTTTCACTTGCGTCATCTGCATGTGAAAGTTGGGCATTGAGGAACGAATACTGGAGGGAGATCGACACATTGAATTGTGGTGCTGGAGAAGATTGTCGAAAGCACCGTGGACTGCTGAAAGGTCAAACCTACTTAGGCGGGAAGAGGGAAGGCCAAAGTGTCCCCTTGAAGCAAGATGGGCCAGGCTTTGCTTTACATCCTTCGGACATGTGGTCAGGTGAGCCCAGTCCCTAGAGAAGAACATCGCACACGATAACGTGGAGAGACGGTGAAAAAGTCCTCAAAGAGATGGATTCACACAGTGGACTCTGGCATGGGGACATCTGTGAGGAGCGAGAGCTGGGCAGGGCTTCCTTGTGTGGTACACGGGTTGCTGTGGGTTGGAACGGGCTCCATGGCACCTCACACCAGCAGCAAAGCTGGAGCTTCAACGACTTCCAGCTTCGCAGGGTTCTCTGGCAGTAAATAGCAGCCATCCCATTTGATGGTACAGCTTGAAAGTCGTCCCACCCCTCCCCCCCCATTCCTATTATATCGAGTATACTTTAAGTAAATTTCTGCTGTGAGCGAGACAATGATAGTTGCTGGGAAAGTGAATAAGGTGTCAGGCCTGTTTTTAGGGAACTTAAAATCCAGTTATATGCATTATGTCCTTTTTAAACCTCAAATCTACATAGGCTAATTATAATTTACGTTTGATGAGAGTCAATGGATGCACAAAAATTACACTTGGTGTGACTATTTGAACAATGGGCTAAAAAAAAAAAGTCAGGAAAACTTATTACTTCTCTTTTAGCAGGTACTCAAATGTGCTCCAGATGAAGTAGACCAGACCCGGTGTTGAGCTAACAAAGGCTTGTCTGTTTTTTAAGCTCAGGGGCTTACGGCTTTACTCTCTTTGTTGCTCCGTTCTTATCTGATTGGAGAAACTGTGTCCTCCTAGTCCCTGAACACCTTCACATTTGCAGTTTCATTTGATCTCTGTGACAGCGCTGGGAGCTGGGCTGCCCAAGTGTCAGTATTAGAGTTTATAGGTAAGCGCGAAGTCAATTGACTTGCTCCAGGTCCTACACCTGGGAAACATGGGATCAAGATTCCAGTTGTTTTATCCAAAGGTAGCTTTCACCCAGTGTCCCCGAATGTGAATTGATAGTAACGTTTGTCCAAACGAAGAAGTTAACCTTACGGTTCAAACCCACCAGCCGCTGTCTGGGGCAAAGCGGTGGCAGTCTGTCTCTGTCTTTAAAGATTCCAGCCTATGGGGCAGAGGTCCTCTGTCCTCTAGGCTCACTGTCTGTTGGAACTGTCTGCTTGATGGCAGTTGGTGTGGTGTTTGCAGATGTGACTGTCAACTGCGTGAAACATTAGTCTCCTTGATTCCTGTTGGTCTGTGCTTTGATTGGCTATTGATGTGACATTTTTCTCCAAGTTAGCTAGGGTAGGGGTTTGGGGAAAAATGACTACACGAGAGACGGGGTCCTTGCTTTGCTGTCCCATTATGTGAGGGAGGATACCAGACATCCAGTGGCACCATGCGTAAAAGTACTCAGGGTCACTTGATTATGATATGCCTGCCAGAGTCTCCACTGTAAGTACTGTTGGTCTCTTTTCACGTATGCCCAACACATGCTCCGGAGGTATGAATTAGTGTCGCCTTTTTTTGGAGGGTGCATGGGGGGATAAATGGGGAAATATTTATATATCTGAGGGCACTTCAAAAAGTTCCGAAGACAATTTCATTATCTCTTAATTCCATTTTCCCACAAAATTTTAAAAGCTCCTGTCTAAATTATTTACAATTCTTCTAGAAGGAAAAGGTGTCACTTCTAAAGTTTTAAAATATTTTCCCTATACTTTGGGTTAGAACATAATAGATACTATGGTATATATTTTCCTGTACCAGTTATTCCAGTTTTTACCATGGGGGGCTCTCTCGGTGCTTCTTCTGCCCATTTGACATGCTCCATCCTGTTTGTTGAGCACAGTCTGACTTTAAGGTCTAGAAGATGTTCATGATTCAAAAACAAACAAGCAGACGTTCAAGACTTACCTTGTCTATCTCCTACCCCAGCCCGGGCGGATCCCAGGGGTGGTGTGGTTACATGTTGGGGTACAATCCTCAAGGTCACTCGTTTGAAGCCACCAGCCACCACCACAGGGAGAAGACTGGAACCGTTACAGTCTCGGAAACCCAAAGGGACAGTTTCCCCCGTGTCCTGGATGGTTGCTGTGAGTCCTCACGACAGTGGGTTGGGTGTGGTTCTTACTCCTGGAGTCAGCCATTTCTCCAAGGACCAGCCTCAATATTTGACGCCAGGTGTATTGTTCTTTTTGTGATTCTATACTTAATCTTCCTCCCTGACTCTAGGGAAAGGCTTGTACCATCTCCTAAAGGTGATGAGCCAAGCTATTTTTAATGCCGTGTTGCCGGTTCTCCTGTTCCAAGATTTCCATTTTTTTATTTGTGCAGGTTTAGAACTTTATTTATTTGCACTTATTCTTAAGGATAAAATGTTTTCACCAGAAAATTAGCCGCTGAATGTCAGTCAGCTCTATGAGACAGAGTGTGTTCATTATAAATGACTTTTGGCCAAATAAAATATGAGCGGACTTTGTATTTTCCATGAACTGTAACCCATTGGTTTAGTTTATGTAAAGATTTATGTGTAAATAACCTTTGGCATTTTGATTTTTCACATACTGAATGATTCCTTGTATAACACTACATTAAAAAACACGAGGCACTACCAATCAATTTGTGTTAATAGTTTCAAGATATGGGCTGAGCCCCCATGGCGTAGTGGTTGAGTGTGGGACTGCGGCCCACTGGGTTGGTGGTTCAGATCCAGCAGCAGCTCTCCAGGAGCAGGGCTGGGCCTCCTACTCCCACCAGAGGGCAGTGATGCCACACACATAAAAATTAAGGGCTGAGCCCCGGTGGCATAGTGTTTGTGCGCGGGACTGCGGCCCATGGGGACGGAGGTTCAATTGCAGCTCCACGGAGCAAAGGCTGGGCCTCCTACTCCCATCACCTGAGGGCAGTGATGCCCAAAAACAAACAAACAAAAAATAATTTCAGGTCTACCTTGGGTCTACAATAGAAAGGAGCACTGCAGGTGCAGTGTTTAGACACAAGGCTGCTAACTGAACGGGACTGGTCAGACCACCAGCTGCTTTCTGGGGGAAACGTGTGGGATTGACGTGGGGGATTGACGGGTGGGACCATGAGGCAATTCTGCTGTGCCCTGTTGCACTGGTAGGGGTTATCATCAACTGGATAGCAATAGCCTTGGCTTAAAACAGCTCAGGTTGAAGACCTGTTCACTAGCTTGAGGTAGGAGGAGTAGCAACGCTCTATTAGGAGGCAAGCGACTGCTGTTTTTATCTTTGCCTTGTTTCCAGCTTGCTGAAAATGCTAAGGGAAATTCCTACATTTTTGTCATCTGAACATTCTTCTCTATAAAATCACTCCCACCCTTACCATTTTTATTTTATTTTATTTAGTTTTTTTCCCCTCTTTCCAACCTTTTGTTATCAGTTTTTTTGAGGCTTTATGGTGCCTTTGGCAAATCTGTACTTTCCATACTCATATTTAGCCATCTAATATAGGTCCAACATGGCAGCTTTAAAAATAGATTTTGGTGATTTATTCTTGAAGGGAGTACTATAGGAGGTACTACAAGACCAGTTGACCTTAAATGCATAAATTACCTTTAACAAGCTCTATTAGCTACCAAAATCTGGGACACTGCTGTCTTGAAGTTTGTAATTCCTATTTTATCACACAGACATAGCTCTTTCTTGGCTTTGACACATGCACCACATTTTAAAATCATTTTATTGGGGCTCATACAACTCTTATCACAATCTGTCCATCGTGTCAAGCACATTTGTAGCTTTGTTGCCCTCATAATTCTCAAAACATTTGCTGTCCACTTGAGCCTTTGGTATCAGCTCCTTATCCCCCCCCCCCCTCCCTCATGAACCCTTGATAATTTTTTTTGGTGGGGGGGCATCACGGTCCTGGTGGGAGTAGGAGGCCCAGCCTTGCTTCTGGAGAGTTGTTGCTGGATTTGAACTGCCAACCCAATGAGCTATAGTCCCGCACACAACCACTACGCCACCAGGGCTCAGCCCCAAACCCTTGATAATTTATAAATTATTATTATCTTGTCATATCTTACTCTGTCTGACGTCTCCACACACTTTTCTGTTGTCCATCCCCCAGGGAGGGGAGTTATATGTAGATCCTTGTAGTCGGTTCCCCCTTTCTACCCCATCCTCCCTCTACCCTCCCAGTGTCACCACTCTCACCACTGGTCCTGAAAGGATCATCTGTCCTGGATTCCATGTGTTTCTGGCTCCTATCTGTACCAGTATACATCTGGTCTAGGCAGATTTATAAGGTAAAATTGGGATCATCATAGTTGAGGGTAGGAAGTATTTAAAAACTAGAGGAAAGTTATATATTTCATTGGTGCTATACTGCACCCTGAGTGGCTGGTTTTCTCCCTGAGACCCTTCTGTAAGGGGATGTCCAGTTGCCTACAGATGGGCTTTGGGTCCCCCCTCATTCACAATGATAAGATTTTTCGCTCGTTGGTGCCTGTTCCCATCCACACCTCATGAGCACACAGGTCGATGTGCTTCTTCCATGTGGGCTTTGTTGTTCTCTGCTAGATGGCCGCTTGTTTGCCTTCAAGCCTTGAAGACCCCCGACGCTGCCTGGCACCATCAGCTTCCTTCCTCACATTTGCTTAGCGGCCCTCTTTGTCTTCAGCGAAGGGATCGGGAAGCCCCACATTTTTTGAAAAAGTATTTTTAAGTTGATATGCGTGATTTGGTGAATGATAAGGATTTTTATTTATCTCGTAAAAGAGGATTTGAGGTGATGTCGCTGGTTTAATTCTTCTATATTTGACTCTATGAAGATGAAAGGTGGGAGAAAATATCTTCAGTCTTTGAAACTGGCTTCCTGACCGATTGCTCTCGAGTTAGGGGCGGGAGAGGGTGCTGGCAGCCAAAGCGAGTGTGTGGGACTTGTAGACCAAAGGACACTTTGTACTCTTTGCTTAAATTTGTTCTTAGCCAGGGCATTTGCTCTACATTGATTGCTTATTTTTAAAATTTAGTTTACAATGGTTTCTCGATAAAGTCAATGGGTGTAAGAGAAGAGTGGGCCCATATACTATTTTTAAATTAAGGAGCACTTGTATGCATAAGAGGATCCCTCATGCCAATAGTGGGTTCCAGGTTGGGCCTCTAGCTGTGAGGTCAGCAGTTCTCATCCACTCGCCACTCTGCAGAATCAGATGAGATTTGCTTGTTTCCATAAAGATGTGGTGCTTTTGAAACCCTCAGGGGCAGTTGTGCTGTCTATACCTCTCCTGGAAGGTTGCCGTGGATTGGAATCACTTGATGACAGCGAGTGTGGATGTATATAATGCATTCTGGAGAGAACTGTTCCACTTGAATATGTAGGTCAGATGAAGGGAGCAGGAAAAATGAATTGAGTATTTACATAACTATCTGATTGACCTATAGAAATATTTCAAATATTATACATTACATTCTATATGTTGATACTAATCCATTTCTAATCACTAAATAGTACTTAGGATGTCAGTCTTCCTGCAGAGTGAAAAAGAGGAAGCCCCTCCGCCAGACGGCTGCAGCAGGGGGCTCGAACCTAGGACAATTGGGAGGAGGTGCAGGGCCCAGCTGGGTTTTATTCTGTCTCACATTGGGTCATTGTGTTGCTCACAATGGTAACGGGTCTCCTGGAATGGTATTTCATAGATTCCTCCTTCTGTTTATTAATGATACTTTTTTTTGATAACTATGTGTAGCTATTCCTCTCTAGGCTGGCGTATGGAATAAAAATGCCTTTCTATTCATCATCAAAAAGAACATCTCAGGACTGAGCCCCGGTGGTGTAGTGGTTGAGTGCGGGACTACAGCCCACTGGGTTGGTGGTTCAAATCCAGCAGCAGCTCTCCAGGAGCAAGGCTGGGCTTCCTGCTCTCACCAGGGGGCAGTGATGGTTCCCCCCCACCCTCCCAAAGAACATCTCAAGATCTACCTTAAAGTACAGTGCTGTCTGGGTTAGGATAATATTTATATCCTTAAAAGGAAGACCAGTTAATATGACCATTATTCAAATTTATGCATCAACCACTAAAGCCAGTAATGGAGAAATTGAAGATTTCCAGCAACTTCTTCCGCCTGAAGTTGATCAAACATGCATCGAAATGCACCAATCATTACTGGGAATTGGAATGTAAAAGTTGCTACCTAGGAGGAAGGACTAGCAGTTGGAAAGTGTGCTCATGCTTGAAACAAAGGCGGAAGATAGCATTGTGCAAGACCAGTGACTTCATTGCAAATACCTCTTTCAGCAACATAAACAGTGACTGAACATGTGGCCCTCACCAGATGGAATGCACCGGAGTCAAATTGATTGCCTCTGTGGGAGGCGACAATGATGAAACACAATACCAGCAGCCAAAACAAGTTCAGGAGCTGACTGTGAATCAGCCCGTCAGTTGCTCCTACGTGAATTCAGGTTGAAGTTGAAGAAGCTTAAAACAGGTCCACGACAGCCAAACTACGACCCAAAGTATATCTCAGTTGAATTTTGAGAACATTTCAAGAGCCCATTTGTTGCGTTGAACCCTAATGACTGAAGACCAGATGAGTAATGGGAGGCCAGCGAGATGATCGCACATGAAGACAGTAAAAGGTCATGGGAGGCCAAAGTGGATGTCAGGAGAGAGACTGAGACATGACGAGGTTCAGCTGAGCAGAACATTTTTGAAGGCAGCTGGAAAAGACCAAAAGTAAGGCTTCGTTCTGAGTTGTGCAAAAATCCGGTGTTAGAAAACTAAAAGGACTTGACCAGCATATCTCAAGCTGAAAAAAGATGGAAGAGGAAGATGGAAGCAACAGCGAATCACTGTTTCCAAACAAATGGCTTGGCATTCAGCCATCTCAAGAAGGAGTATATGATTAGGAGCCAAAGGCATTGAAGGAAGAAGGCCAAGTTACACCAGAGACATTGACCAATTAGCAAAACATCCGTGAACAACCTCTTTAAAGTGTTCACAAATCAAAGTTGGTATTTTTTAAAGACTAGGTTGTGCCCAACCCACACCATGGTATACTGTCAGTCATCTCACAGGCATGTGAAAGCTGGACGAGGGACAGGAACACCACGGAAGGAGCTGATGTATTTAAAGATGGTATTGGCAAAGAATATTGCCAGTGCCAAGAATGGCCAGAACAAACACAACTGACTGGACAAAGTACAACCAGAAGAGACGATGCTGAGACTGGGTCGCATGTGCTTTGAGTACGTTATCAGTGAAGCCCGTCCCTGGAAAAGGACATCGCAATGGGTGAAAAGAAAGAAAGTCCTCAAGGAGATGGATTGACACACCAAGTCTCAAGTAAAACATAACACTGGGAAGCTGCCTAGGATCAGCAGTGCTTCATTCTGTTGTACATAGGGCCTCTGGACGTGGGGACCAATTAGACAGCAACAACAAAGAATATTGACTATCCCACAGACTGCCAGGAGAATGAACCATTCTCTTTTGGAAGAAGCACCCCCCTCATTCTCCTTAGAAGCATGTGTGGTGAGACTTTGTCTCCTGCACGTCTGTGCTGTCAGCATGGATCAGGCTTGGCAAAGAAGAGACTCGGCAAAAAGCAGGAGGCCCCTCAACGAGAAGGCTCAGCACAGCGACTACAGCACCGGCGTAGACTTCGAGGTGATTGTAAAGATGGAGCGGGACTGGGCAGCGCTTTATTCTGTGTACCCAGGTTGCTGTGAGCCAGGAGAAAGATCCGTAGTGTCAACTTAACTTTAGAACAGATGTTGCAATCTGCTAAATTGATGCAATAAAGCATTTTGGACTTTATTATTATTAAAATCATCTTATTGGAGCCTGTTACAGCTCTTGTCACAATCCATACATCATCCATTGTGTCAAGCATATTTGTGCATGTGTGGGCATCATCATTTTCAAAGCATTTTCTTTCTACTTGAACCCTTGATATCAGCTCCTCATTCTCCTCCTCCTCCCCACCCTGCCTCATGAACTCTTGATAATTTATAAATTTATCATTTGGGGCCCAAGACTTTTTATTGTTATTATTATTAAAGTGCCAGCTCTTGCATTCCGTTAGGTATAAATAGAGCACCTGTTTCCAAAAAGCACTGTCAAGGCTCTTCAATAAATGCTCATAAGAACAAATGAATTTCCAGTTGTCGTAGGTGCCACCGAGCCGGTTCTGAGCCCAACAAAACCATGCTCACGTGCTTGCAAGTTGTCGGGTCTCATGTGTCACTCTCACACGGGGCTTCTTGGCTCTGTGAGTTGGGCATTGCACTGCTAATCCCAAGGTTGGCAGTTGAAACCACCACCAACTGCCCCCCTCTCCCCTGGAGAAAAAGGAGGTTGTCCCCATAAAGAGTTACAGACTTGAAACCCAGACATAGGGTTGCTTTGAATCGGAAGCAACTTGACGGCAGTAGGTGTGTAAGCTTCTTTCAGAACACTCGCTGTCTTAATTCTTTGTATGTTTTACTTTATGTAGGAATTGTGAAGATTTGGTTTCTCCTTCAGTCCTAAGTAAAGTTTTAGTGAGCCGTTACATGATAAAGCACATGAATGAGTGGATTAATGATGTTTTGTTTTATTCTTCAATGAGGAAAGACATTATAAGTAGCAAATTTATTTTCTTGGAGAGCTAGGAAGACTATAATGTCATCCAACTTGGTAGTAGCTCCGGCTATACCTGGTAACTCTAGATTGTTTACTTCGTTGCTTCGAAGCCCCTGCAAGTCTCCTTTTCCCTTCTGTCCACACAGGGGCAATGTTTGATAAATGCCTGCGTCAAACTTCCATTTCCTTTCTAGTTTCATTAAGAGTAAGTTCATAGGGCTGAGCCCCGGTGGCGTAGTGGTTGTGCGCAGGACTGCGGCCCACTGGGACGGAGGTTGAATTCCAGCAGTGGGCTGGGCCTCCTACTCCCACCGCCGGAGAGCAGTGATACCCAAAAAACAAACAAACAAAAAACAGAGTAAGTTCATAGAACACATAATTGGCTACGAATAACATTTGTTTCAAAGCCCATGAAGACGCCTAGACTACGAGCTCTCTGCAGATAAGGACAGTGCAAGGTTTTCCATTTCCCTCAACTAGTGACTGGTACAGAGAAGATGTCTTGTCAATCAATGGATTGAAGAACTCTGGCAAATTAAATCTAATTGTTACTTTCAACATGGAATCATGAAAACAATCCATCATTCAGCAAGTGTGAAAGAACAGTGTGGTGAATACCACCGTTTAGATGCTCCCATTAACATGGACCTTCTTTGTACAACTGTCCATCCACCCACCCCTGTGTGTCTGTCTATGAATCCAGCTTAATTCTTTTTTGGGGGGAGGCATCACTGCTCTCCGGTGGTGGGAGAAGGAGGCCCAGCCCCACTGCTGGAATTGAACTTCCGTCCCAGTGGGCCGCAGTCCCGTGCACAACCACTATGCCACCGGGGCTCAGCCCCCAGCTTAATTCTTTAGGTGTATCCACATCAGTGATTTTTCTGGACTGCCATGAAAACTAGTTTGCATCCAAGAACTATACTTTGAATTGATAAAAGAGAAGGGAATGAAGAATCAGTGTTTATGTATATAGTTCTGTTGCTGCTCACAGGAAAAATTATTCTATTTGTCGGACCATAAGATGCACTCCCCATTCTCCCCCAAAGTGAGAGGGGGATCGAGGGGGACCGAAGTGTGTGTCCGAAGGTGTGGTACCCCAGAACATTTACTTATGATCCTGCGCCCGTTGACTGTCCACTGCTGTTTGCATGCTGTGGATGGCTGTGTGTTTGGGGGGATGTCCCGCCTCCTGGAGTCTCAAGGTCAGTCAGGTCACTTTCATTAACATGAGGGGAGGCTGATGTGATCTAACTGACCTTGAGACTCCATTTGTTAATGAAAGTGATGATGGCTCTTAATACCACTGTTGTGAGTTTATGCTGGTATTACCATATTTTGCTTTATTTTAATAATTATTTTAGTATAATGCTTACTATTTGATTCAAAATATTTTTTTTCTTGTTTTCCTGCCCTAAAAACTGGGTGCATCTTAAGGTCTGAAAAATTCGGCACTCTGAAAAAATGGTGTTTTCTTTGTAATGGTTCTGTGATTTTAATGCAGTATCAGTGTAGTTTTCTGATGTTTCTGGGTATTCGCAGGGTGTGAGCGCAGCTCGTGGGCGCCCTGTCATGTCAGATAAGTGGGCAGCTGATCCAGTGTGTTTTCCCTTTAGGAGTAGCCCATCGAAGCCAGAGCAGTGAAGGAGTCAGCTCTCTCAGCAGCTCACCCTCTAATAGCCTTGAAACACAGTCTCAGTCTCTTTCACGGTCCCAGAGCATGGACATCGATGGCGTTTCTTGTGAGAAAAGGTAAAGTGAAGCCAATTTGCCAAGAAGCTTTTTTTATTCATCGAAAGAGAAAATTCGTTCATTTTAGTCTCTAGTTCAGAGACTAAACCATGTCAACCATGAGAGCCTTGACAGTCTGTCTAGTAAATTAGAAATAAATATATTAAATATAGAGGTCTTTATAATAGATTGAGATGGCCTTTTATTTTGTATGTCACAGATACCTTGTATGCGGCAATATATGAAAAACTAAAGAAGTTTGTGAAATCTCTGAAGGTTGGAGGGTTTAGTCAGATAAGCCAAGCTTGCTGCGTAAAGACAAGAGAACCTAGAGCGGTGTCCCACTCCTGCAAGCTCCCTTTTGGATAAAGGCTTTCTGGCGCCCTTCTCTTGTATGGCTCCAGTGACCTTGGAGCAGAAAATCTCCTCTTTCTCCCTCAGAGGGGCCGGTGGGTTCAAACTGCTGACATTGATGGTAGTAGCCCAACTTGTAACACAGTAAGCGTCTGTCTCCTTAAAAGAAGACTGGAATACTTGGGTACAATGGCCCTACCACGTCTGTGGGCAGACTCAGTAGCATCATGATGTTACTCCTCCCTAAATTAATCTCTAGAATTGGCGAGGTTCTCATAAATACCCCCAACAGACATTTTAGGTACATGATAAAGCTGATTCTTAGGTATGCATGAAAGCACAAAGGGCCAAGAATGATCAAGACGCACATTTGACGTAGAAGAACGAGGCGGGTATCAGATACCAAGACTTGCTGTGTAGTGTTCATAAGTAGGACAGTGTGGTATTGACTCCAGAAACTTGTTTAGCTCACCAGAATGAGTGTGCAGAAATAGATCCGCACTCAGGAAAATTTGACATAAGGTATGGGTGGTTTCATATTAGTGTAAAAAGATGGTATTTCTGATAAATGGTGCAGGACTGTTAAATAATATCTTTATTTAGCCAGTTTTATAGTCAGTTTCTGGAGTTTCGTATCATTTTAAAACAATGTATACAGAAAATCTGTCATGGGTTTTTGTTCTTTTTTTAAGTGAGTCCAAGAAAATTAAAACCTGGGGGGAAACAGTTGTAACGTGTGAGAGAGAATGTTTATATCCATACATCTAGGAAGCACCCATAAAAATTATTGAGAGGAAGCTGTACTAATTTGCTCTTATGCTTGATTTCTTTTTTAACTTTGATTGGTTTTGAGACTTTTAATGTGCAGCCAAGAGTATATTCAAGGTAAAGTACTGACTTGTCGTTTATCTATGAAGCATGTCCCAGGTGGATGTGGATTCAGGAATTGAGAATATGGAGGTGGATGAAAGTGACCGAAGAGAAAAGAGGAGCCTCAGCGACAAGGTTGGTACCAGATGAAGCCCTTGCTGCGGGTGTGGGCCAGGCGCTCTGCGCGAGCTCTGTGCCATAGAGCTCTGGACAGCCTTTCTAGACCAGCTGCCCCAAGTCACCAAAGCCCTTTCAGGTGCTGTTGTAAGGAAGCAGGGGTAGCCTGGGAGGCCCCTAAGGAACCTTGGTGGCCGGGGTTCCGCCTTCCTCGACTACCCACTCAAAGGTGGGCAGTTCCTACTCCCCTCCCCCTGCTCCATGGGACAGAGATGCATGTGGCTGTCCGACCGGGGGCTCCGCCAATGCCGGGGGCAGCTCTGCCCGGCCCTGATGCTCTCTCTGAGCCAGACTCTTCTCAAGAGCAGAGCCGCCGCTGGGCTTTTGGGAAGATAGCTCCGTTTCTTTTGCATCTGATCATTCCTTCCGTTATCTTTATTCCAAGTCCATGTTTTTTATTAGTACATTGCATTTGGCAAAGGAAGTTAACTTCATAGCTGCTTAGAAGTTGTCTGTTGATATTTTGCCTAAGTAAATCGTATTTTGAGGAACACAGTTGGGAACTGAAGCCAGAATATGTAGACTCCACTAATAAGTAAAAGCTTTTTGAAAAATGGAGCCCATTATTTTTTGTTACATCTGAGCCTGGTTCCTACATTTCGGGGAAGAAACCGTGTGCCTGTGGTGGAGAGCGGGAGCTCGTGTTATGGTTTAGTATGGCATTGGGAATCAAATTACTTTCTATTAAGTAATTAAGTAAGTAATTAAGATTCATTTAGCAAAATTATCAGTGGTTATTAGAAGTTTAACTGTAGCTTCTTCATGGTGTGATACTTTGTTTTGTGTGATTTGTGTGATGTTTACAAAGTTCTTTCATATATGATATTTTGGAGAAATTTCTGGAGGGAAGCTGTGTTTGTACTGTATTTAAAATGTTAGCCTGATCCTTTAGAATTCAAAAAAGTAAATAAATAGAATCCATCCATCCGTCCGTCCGTCCATTCATCCATCCCCTTTAGTGCACTTCTTCCTTGGTGCTTCCTGAGAATGTTCTTGCTCCAGAGACCTAGATGCTGCAGCAGTGAAGTCTTAGCACCAAGTTTATTTCTGCCGAAGTCAACAGCTAAATAGTTCTTGTTTTTGTTTTGCATTTTTAAATGCATATTCACTGATAAGTGACTAAAATAGTCCTTTGCAAACCTGAATAAAGTCTTTCTGTTAAAATGTCTGACTCCTTGAATCTCTTCTCCCAAATGTCCTCCTTCCCTTGCCAGGAGCTGGCCTCAGGTTCTGAGGTGTCCGAAGAACAGGCCTTACAGCTGGTCTGTAAGATTTTCCGTGTCTCCTGGAAGGACCGAGACAGAGACGTCATCTTTCTCTCTTCTCTCTCTGCACAATTCAAGCAGAACCCAAAAGAAGGTAAGGGCCGAGCACCAAGGCTTCTTCTAGAGCCCGGGAGAGAGGAAGAGCCGTCCCATCTGCCGCTCTCACGCATGCTCGCGTCAGAGCTCGCAGAAAGACACTGCTCTCTCTCTGACCACCAGCTCCCCTCCCCACTCATCGTATTGGTAAACTTTTTTTTTTTTTAACCATCATGATTTCTGCTAAAAAAAACCTGACAGGAATCATTTAATGGTTTTCATTGTCCCAGGGTTCAAGTCTTTCCCTGTGTTTCGAATGTGCATACAGCAGGCACTGACCGCTGGAGCCTGGAGATCCTGAGGGAGCAGGCCTCTGTCCAACCTGCCCCTGCAGTGGGTGCCCAAAGGTCACGGGTATACAGGGAAGCACATGTGTTCATGATATTTTACAGTTTCAAAATACTGTTTTCAAAGGCTGTATGTTAAGCCACCCTCCTAACAAAATCATAAAGCTCTTAAGAGCACTGCAGGTGATAGGCACTATCATTTTCTTTTGTGGCAGTCACTGGAAATTTGAAAGAGGTGAGGGGCAACTGCTGTTCTTACGCTTAATCTAGAATATAAGCTCCCTCTTGGCAGGGAACTCTGGTCAGTTTTGCTCACCTATGTATGCCCTGTACCTTACACATAGAAGCCCCTCCAGCAGATATATCTTGAATGAATGAATATCAAGGCCCATACTTTTTCGTATCCTTCCTCTCTTCTAAGATCTCCCCCTCCCCCACCCAAGAAAAAGAACGTTTCCCCGGTTCCTGAAAGGTCCTCTCTGTCCGATTTCACGGGACCTTCTTAACTGGAGTTGTAGAGCTGAGCTTAGTGGCGTGTGCTTAAATCCCTGTCTCCTGTGGTTATAAATACTAAGTTCCTGAAATCTGCCCTGCATGTGTGTAAGATAAAGATCGGCACTGGTTGGAACATTTACTTATTTAGGGACATCACAGCTGTATTCAAATAGCTGAGGTACAGCCCTGAATAAGAAGGAAGCGAGAATGTATAGCCTGCTCCAGAAAAAGAGACCAACTTACGCGAGAGCCCCTCTTACAGTCTTTGAACTTCGGACTTAATAGTGTTTCTGTATCTAAAGCAAACATAAGCCAAGAAACATTAACCCAGGTGTCGTTGGATAAGCTAGTCGCTGTCGTTAGGAAAGACTTCTCTTTATCAGTTTATATATTTATTTTATGTGTGTGATTTATATATATATATATGGGGGGGGTTAAAAAGTTCATGGGAAAATAAGATAATGAGATAGATAAGGAAAATACAACACGGTAATGGAGTTTTCCCCAGAGCTTTGTGTATCTAGAGAGAGAGAGAATGATATGCCTCTCGATAGTGTCATTTTTTAAGATCAACTTTTAATGTTGCAGTAATATTAGACTTACAAACATGATTTAATGATAGTTAGCTTCACCCAGTTTCCCCTCCTGCGAATATCCAAACTAAGAGCATAAGGCTTGGTGGAACGTGACTATTTAACTAAACTCCAGACCTGATTCACTGGCCTTCCCATTCATGTCTTTTGTGGGGGTGGGTGGGCACTTTTCTTTCATTCCCCCTGAAGATGTGTGGTCCAGGGTACCCCCTGGGGGGAAGCATCTCAGCTCCCTTTGGCTTATTCAGGGATCCTGGGTGTAAAGCACCCTGTGTAATCTGCTCTGTATTTTGTCTTTCCGACAGTGTTCTCCGATTTCAAAGACTTGATTGGCCAGATTTTAATGGAAGTGCTAATGATGTCCACTCAGACTAGAGATGAAAACCCGTTTGCCAGTCTGACAGCAACATCGCAGCCAATCGCAGCAGCAGCTCGGTCACCAGACAGAAATCTCCTGTTGAATACTGGCTCCCACCCAGGGACCAGCCCCATGTTCTGCAGCCTGGGCTCCTTCAGTGCCAGCTCGTTGTCTAGGTCAGTGGTGCACACCCTCCCCGTACATTCGATGGGTGTGACATGACCGTGGCGTGTGGGGGGCAGACGGGGTGTCTATTCACAGGTTCATGTTGTACAGATTCAGCAGGGTTCCCATTTGTGTGCGTGTGCTTTGTCACTGGAGGTGCTCCTGGCCTAGCCAGACTGTTTTCTTTGGGTTTCCCTTGCTCAGACCGTACTGGGTCAATTAAACTTTCGTAACAAATACCTGTGTATTTTACCACGCTCTTTGGAATGAGTAAGTTTGTAAGTACAGAAGAAGAAAAAAAGATTCTAATGGTTTCGAAGCAGCTTGAACTCTTAAGAGGTATGAAATGTAACTATGTCGTTCTTCAGAAGTCTGGTGTTTTCCATTCTAGTTATTCGATCTCAAGTGTCCCCCTCAACCTTGTCTGCTTTCTTCCCTTTCTCCCTGCCTGTAGCCTCTATGAGACTAGTCCTGCTCCCAGTGCCAGTTTCGGGAGCTCAGTGCCATTGATGAGCCCAGCTCTCGCCTCGCCTTTCCGGGTAGCCAGCCAGGCGGCTGTGCCTTCCATGTCCCTCAGTCCGCACAATATGGCTTCCGGAACTGCTGCGGGGAGCCAAGCCTCCTCTCCACGGTATCGCCCTTACACTGTCGCCCACCCCTGGGCCGCTTCCAGCTCTCCCACCCCACGGCCCTCAGGCCTCTCCGTTCTGTCTGGCTCACCACACCTCGCTAGTAGCCCACAAGCAGTGCCTGCCAGTTCTTCCCAGCAGAGACCCACTGCCGCGGGTCCACCTTTACTGTCTGCCTCTCCCAGTGCCATCAGCAGGCGCCCTTCCTCCCTCGGGATGTCTCCGAGGTATTTATCCGGCAGGAGTATGTCTGCATACGTATGTGTTTGTTTGCCGTGCAGGCAAAGGAGATTAACACAGGCTAGAGGAACTGCTGTGTGACGCTGACCTCAGTTGTGTGGCTCTGTCTGTCCTGGGTGATTAACCCACGTGGCTTACTCCTTTGGTAGGCACCTGCCCCGGGCGCCTGCCAGGCTTGGATAACATCTGAGTGTGTTGGCTGTTGGGTTTGGGATTCTTATCCTACCCCTCTTCTCAGTCTTCCTCCTTCCTGAAGGGTGCAAACGGCAATGAATTCACTTTCGAAATCCAGATCACATGGCATTCCTCATTGCCAATGAATTTCAAAGACTACGGTCCACGGTGAATTTGAGAGCTGGGATTCACACACCATTCCAGACTGATTTTTATTGTTCAGTTGCCCAGGGTAGTTGAAATGTGGCAGGGTCAATCTGGTCCTAGTGCCCATCACCCCCGGGGACCAGGGCTGGGCCAGTGCTCCTGCCTTGATATTGTGATGTTTTGCTGATAGGAGATTTCAGCCTTTTACAAAGAAGCAGTATCAGAAGTCTATTAATCTAGTGCTCTTCCCCCCCCCCCGCCCCCCACTCAAATGTAGCTGTATGTTTCTGTAGTCCAGTGAGCGTTTTTTGCATGTCCGTAGACTTAGCTTTCAGCGTGAGCTTTCTTTAAAGGACCGCAGCTGCAAAAGCTCCTACCCCTTTTGTTTTTTGTTTCTTCCCTGACCATCTGTTTTGCTTTTGTTGTGGTAGCCTGTACGGCAGTCCTTTCTCCTTCCTCTTCCTCGCACTTGCTGGAGACAGTAGTGATGAAGAAGATGAAGAGGAAGATGATGATGGTGATGAGGAGGAGGATGAAGGTGGTGGTGGTGACGTATTTTCTAATGTCCAGTTTGGGTCCAGGTATCAGAGTAATGGCGTCTCCCCTCGCATGTGCAGTTGGCGCTTAGGAACTAACCGTCTTAAGCCCTAACTAAGGGTGTGCTTTGAATTTAACAGGATCAGTCGAGTCGGGGCTAGAAAGTCAAGATGCAAGCCACTTGCATGCGTGTCAGTGTTAGGACCTTATCCTGCCATAAAGCGCCACGTGGGGAAACTTCTGTTTTGAAGGAAAACTTGGGTGTGATCATTTGTCAAAACAGGTCAATCACCAGTAAGTGCAGCACCCACTGGAATGTGGAGAGTGTGTTCAGGTGAGCTACGGAACGGGAGAAGCATGTCCCTCTGTGCAGCATACGTTCTTAGGAACAGTTTCGTGGAGGGCTGCTATTTAAGAATAGTAGAGTGGCTGTGTGTGTGTGTGTGTGTGTGAAAGCAATGTGCTCAGATAGAGTGGGTTAGTGGAATGTCTGCTTTCATTTCTCCCTTTCGCTTTAGTCAAGCACTGCCCCGCGTTCCTCATGTTGCTGATTGTCCCCCTGAGAGCCCAAGGAAAAGGACAGCTGGGGTTTTCTAGGTGACTTTGAACAAGAAAAATAATAGCACCTTTCCTTTAACTCCCTGACTCACTGTCTTACAATTTTGCTCTTAAATTGGAGTTTCCTCTGGACAGAGTTGGTATCTGTGCCTAGCACCGTTCAAAAATAACTTCAGGCTGTAAAAGAGACTGCGGTAGGAACTGGGTACACTTCATCAATGTTGGCAGTGTTCAGAAGAATCGATAACAGGATGGATATGTGTGTGTGTGTGTGTGTGTGTGTGTGTGTGTGTGTGACCAGAAAATCTAGATAATGCCCTGTTACCATGCCCAGTTACCAATATAGATATTCTGCCCAGGATCACAACAGAAGGCCCTGATTAATCTAGAACACAGAAAATATCACATAAAACTATAGAACAGGATTCAAATAATGATTTTTTTTTCAAAGACCATACTTACTGATCTGAAAGAGACTGCCACTCTAAGACAACTTTCTAGCTTGAAACTGAAGACAGACTGAAAGTCACCTGCAGTCAATTAGTAGACCCCAACCCCCACTGCCAGCTAGCCAACCCTGGCTGAGAGCAACTCTCCAGGACTTGCCCATCAGCTTTCCAAGGCTCTGAATGTTCTTGTAAGCAAGTAGCCACATCTTTCTCCTGCAGAGCAGCGGGTGGGTTTGGACTGCCGACCTTGCTAACTGTGCACTTGAACCACGGGGCCACCGGAGAGCACTCCTTGATAGGTGGCCCTGTAAAATCGAGCACCATCGGCAAGGCTATGCTTCACTCACTCATCAGCTAGACAAGACCCAAAGGGCAAGATTTGCCCACAGCCAAGGAGGAGGAGGAGGAGGAGGCGGCAAGAAGGACGGCAAAGCTGGGTCCACTAAGATAGGGGCCCAGGGAGTAAAGGGGAGCGTGATGACACAATGTAGGCATTGTATCGAACGTGACAGAACCATTTTTGTGTGAATTGGTGACTGAAATCCCCGCTCTTTACCTAAGTTACACCGAAAGCACAGCAAAATGTAAGCGCGCACACACGGAGGCATACAAAAATGTAAGGGTAAATAGAATTTCCCTCCAAACTTTTTGAAGTCTCATGTATAGTTGACCTTTGGACAATGCAGGTTTGAACTGCACAGTTCCCACAGATATGCTAATTTTCAGCAAGTACTGGGGACGTAACTTACAGTATCATAGATATAGTATTGTAATTGAATTTTTCATAATGATTTTCTTAATAACATCTTCTTTTCCCTCCCTCCCTCCCTGCCAGGGAGTCATTTTCCAACTCAGAGGAGCCCTGGCGACATAGTGATTACACATGGGGCTGCTAACCCAAAAAGTCAGCAGTTCAAAGCCACCAGCCCATCAGAGGGAGACAGAAGAGGCAGTCAACGCCTGTAGAGAATGATAGTCCCCGAAACCCACAGGGCTAGTTCTACCCTGTCCTACAGGGTCAGTATGAGTTTTTCTCTCTAGCTTACTTTATTGTAAGAACTTAGTGTATATAGCGAATACATAAAACATACAAGATAGGTGTCTATGCTGTTGGCAGGCTTCTGCTCAGTAGTTGGTTATTAGTAGTTAAGTTTGGGGGAATCAGAAATTGTATGTGGATATTTGACAGTGGGGGCATTGGTTAGTTTCAGTGTGTGTGTGTGTGTGTGTGTGTGTGTGTGTGTGTGTGTTGAGCGAGATGTTATCAGAATTAGATGTAAACGAGTTTGCTCGGAGTCAGAATCAATTCAATAACAACTTGCTTTGTTGTTTTTTCTCACTCATTCTTTCATGACTAAGTTCACATCTATGAAATCCCTTGGCAGAGAAGTACCAGCATTTTGCTCCTTCATGACAAAAGTCCATTGGAGTCAGTTGGCATGTTGATTGTCGACTATGTTGATGACATCTGATCAGAGCAAACGTTCTGATTCTATGTGAAGAACCTATGGTTCACAAACTTCCCTGCTGCCCCTTTTTCAGAAAAAAAATTGCTCAGCACCTTCTGGCAGTTAAAAATAACTTGAATTATAGCCCACTATCTAGGATAAAGTATAGTTTTCTGCTTTGAAGCACCTCTCTCCATCATTCTCCTTACCCCTTACCCCTTGAGGTGTGGTATCACCAACTTTGGGAAATGCTGACCTAGATCCTAACAATTTATATAGACTGAGTAGAGATCAGAAAGAATGTAGCTTGCAAACAAAGCATAGACAGGCTTGTCTACACACTCTTTAGAACAACCACCACGGTGGGATCATAGTGGCAGCATTTGCTCAGTGAGGAAGCCCTGACGGCAGGAAGGGGTAGCCAGACGGGTGAAGGGCGATGGTGCCCACAGGAAGGAAGGCTGTCATTTTGTGAGGATTGCTGTCAGTTCAGGGTTAAAGTGTGTGTGAATTGTGGAGTGGAAACTTTTACCCAAATCATGCTCACACACAAAAAGAATGTAAAAGAATGAGTAACGATACATCACACATACTGATCTAACAAACAGAGGAATGTGTGACTCCAAACTCAGAACCAAGAAAAAAAGTCATAAAAATGCATGTGAGTTTGAGTCGATCAATCAAACAGCCTGGTTTTCCCTCCTTTTTACTTCAGCGGTTCTCGACCTTCCTAATGCCGTGACCCTTTCATACAGTTTCTCATGTTATGGTGAATAGCACGCAACCATAAAATTACTTTTGTTGAAACTGTAATTTTGCTATTGCTGTGAATTGTACTGTACATATCTGATATGCAGGATGTTTTTTCATTGTTAGAAATTAAAAATAAAGCAGTGATTAATCACAAAACTATGTAATTATATATTATGAAATATCTGGGCTGAGCCCCGGTGGCGTAGTGGTTGTGCACGGGACTGCGGCCCACTGGGATGGAGGTTCAATGCCAGCAGTGGGGCTGGGCCTCCTATTCCCACCACCAGAGAGCAGTGATGCCCCCAAAACAAAAAAACAAAAACAACAACAACAAAAAAAAAAAAAAAAAGAAATATCTATATGTTTTCCATTGGTCTCAGGCGACCCCTGTGAAAACATTGTTCATCCCCAAAGGGGTCATGACCCACAGGTTGAGAACCGCTATTCTAATGGATCTTCCCAGATTTTTGCTTTCTCTGAAATAAACTATTTTACTATGTTCTTTTTTTTTTTTTTTTAACCTGGGAAGATGACTATTAAAGAGGGAAGAATGTTCCAACAGGAGCACAAATCACTCTCTTGTTTACAAGAAGTGGGACTTAATAGAAATCTTTTTGAAAGTAGTTGTGATAAACATTCGTGTATAAGCAAATAAGCATGTGCAGTGCTGGTGCTAAGGACTCATTCGCGAAAGAACATCGCTTTTAATGATTTTTTTAGTCCTTGGTGGAAAGAGATATGTGGATTTCCCAGAGCTGCTTCCTCCTGGAGTGGCGGTGAGTACAGTGAGAGACTCATCTGGCTGTAAAGATGTTGCGGAGTTCTCAGGAGGAAGCTCTCTAATCCGTTTCTAGGAAGCAGGTGATTAGACAGAAGCCACGTTTGTCATTTGTCAAACTGCTGAGAGGTTTCAGGGAAAGGAGTCACATTGCCAGCTGCAGTGCGTCTTTGTCGATTGGGAAAGGGATTAGCGATGGTGAGCAACTTCCATGTTCGCTCTCCTCCTCCTGTTGGGAGAGCCACCACGGCTGGAGGGTGAAACCTGGAAGTGGTCCCAAAGAGATTTTTTTCCAGCGTGTGTAGTGCGCCCAGAACCCTCTGTTGACTCCCCTCCTCACCTGGCTGACAATCCCAAGCCCCCACCAGGTCCCTGCATCTCATGCCCATGCTCACCTGGGCACACGTGCTGCCACCCTCCACTCACATCGCCAACCAACTCGCCCCAGTCCATCCCCGCACCTCCAAACCAGTCTCTCCCCCGCTGGCCAAACTGCGTGGCTGGATGTGCGGATGTCATCCAGCATCAAATGCACAAAGACAGATTCCGGGACAGACGCACCTCATCTCCCTGTCACCTATGCTCTGCTGTGCTTGTTCTTCTTGGTATCATGATTCATTTGCACTGCCGTGGACCAGGGCCTTTGCCCATCTGAGTCAGTGCAGCGTCCCCAGGCCCGCAACACAGGAGACACACGACGTCGTTGGTGAGCACATCTGCCTGACTAAGACAAGCAAGACACTCAGTTTGCTTTGCCTTGAAAAGATGTAGACACCTAATTGGGCACTCACAGCGTTAGTAAATGGGAGGGCGATGATTCCCAGAATAACAGAAACCCTCATGGGACTCTTCCTTGGTGCATCCCCAATGAGATTCAGTACGCTGTTTCTCTGCGCCCCCAGGAAGAGTGTCATTGTGTTTCCATGGGGTTCAGTGGTGTTTCTCCTGTAAGGAAATCGCATCCATAAAGTTGGAACGCTACTGCAGCTCTCAGAAAGTGGTTCACACATTCTCCCAGAAGGAGGGGTCTTGTTTTTGGTGGCTCTTGACGTTACATTTATCTCTGATATTTTAGGATGTTCTGGTTGTAAAAGTAACACTGATTTTGTATGTTTTGGGTGTTTTGTTTTGTTTTGTTTGTGTGTGTTTAAAAGGGATGGTGAAGGCTTTAAAGCTTTTTAATCTTGAGAGATAATGTCATAGATAGGATCATGCATGTAATTAAAAACCACTTGCTTTTTTAGTATCACATTCAAAATTGGAGTCCAGATTCACTGTGACTCTAAAAATCCTTGAAAGTCCCTGGTGAGCAGCCATTTGTTGTTGGTTTTTTACAGTCATCTTACTGGGGGCTCATATAACTCTTAGCACAATCCCTTCATAAATCTATTGTATGCAAAGCGCATCTGTACCATTGATGCCCTCATTCTCAAAACATTTTCTTTCTACTTAAGCCCTTGGTATTAGCTGCTCCTTTTCCCACTCCCTCTCTGCTCCCCCCTCGTTCATGAGCCCTTGATGACCTATAAATTTTTATGATTTTGTCATATTGAACACTGTCCGGTGTCTCCCTTCGCCCACTTCCCCTGTTGTCCGTACCCCAGGGAGGAGGTTATAAGTAGAGCCTTATAATTGGTTCTCCCTTTCTACTCCACCTTTCCTCTATTCTCCCAGTGTCGCCACTCTCCCCACTAGTCCTAAAGGAATCATCTCTCCTGGATTCTCCATATTTCTGGTTCCTAGCTGTACCAGTGTACATCCTCTGGTCTAACTGGATTTGTAAAGTAGAATTCAGATCATGACAGTGGGTGGGAGGAAGCATTTTAGAACTAGAGGGATATTGCATATTTCATTGTTGTTATGCTGTACCCTGACTGGCTCATCTCCTCCCCACGACCCTTTTGTAAGGGGATGTCGTTTCCTCTGAAGATAGACCTTGGGTCCCCAATCTGTACTCCCCCTCATTTATAATGTTATAATTTTTAGTTCTTTGATGCCTGGTACCTGATCCCTTTCAATGCCTCGTGGTCACACAGGCTCATGTGCTTCTTCCTTGTGGGCTTTGTTGCTTCTGAGCTAAAGGGTCGCTTGTTTACTTTCAATCCTTTAAGACCCCAGATGTTCTCTCTTTGATAGCTTGGCACCATCAGCTTTCTTCACCACTTTTGCTTGAACAGCCATTTTTATACTTGTGATCATGTTCTGCTCTGTCCCCCTTTGGGCTTAACTTTATAATTGAGAACTATACCGCAGAATGCCAAAGTTTATGCCCCATTTCCTATTTGGTACACTTTGTTTTAGTTTTCTCCCTTCCTTCTTGCTATCAGCTGCAAGTGTTTGGTACCTGCTCACCAACTTCTTTTAGCTTCAAAAATCCTGCAGTGTGTCCTGAGTGCCTCTTATGCAGTGTCTGTTGTGAGGCAGGCAGTCTTCTACACATACTGCCATTGGTCAAGTATTTGCAGAAGACAAAGTGGCAATGAGGGCTCCGTGCACTGCCAAGAATGGACTACGGTAATCGCAGTGACACCATTCAGAGCTGCTCTGCCCGCATACGTGTGCAGCTGCATCGTTTGGATTCTGTGCAGCTGGCAAGAACGTGCCAACATCAGCTTGAGTGGGATTTTCATTGCAGAAATGGATAGGCGAGATGTGAGAAGTGCCTGGCTCACTGTCAAAGAAGTGCATGAAGAGGCTTCAAAAAGTCAGTAGGAAAATGCCACTTGTCCATGTAACAGGGATCTGTGTTTTCTGAGAAAGGCGCCATTGATGGTGTAGAGGTATCTTTGAGACACACCCTGAATGGGGTCACTAAGTCACGGGGCTTTATAGAAAGCAGGAATGAGCTTTGGGGGGGGGGGGGTGATTTACCCCGCTTGTACTTTTTTTGAAAGGCTTTTCTTTGTGCTCTTCTTGTGCTTTCTCACAGCAACATTCATTTCTCTTTCATGCCATGAACCAGAACTGTCTAGTGATTAATGAAGTACACCAAAAGAATGAATAACAAAGACAGAGGGGCTTTTTGTTTGTACGGTTCCCTTGATGATCTTGGTCCAGCTTCTGCTGGGGAGCTCAGTGAGAGCCTCAGTTATCTGCTCAGCCAACTGGAGCGTTGGCCACCTCACTATGTCTCAGTTTCCTCCCTTCCCTTTTACGAGACCAACAGTCTCAGACCCCTTGCTATCAAGGCCGTTCTAACGCAGGGCAGACCCGGGTGTGTCACCATAGACCGAGCGTCTTCATAGATTGTACTTGGCTGTCATGTTTACAAAAGCAGGTGGTTGAATTTTAATTCTTTTTCATTTTTATTTTCCTATTTTTTTCCCTTTTACTCTGCATCACTGCCCTGGTGGGAGTAGGAAACCCAGCCTTGCTCCTGGCGTGCTGCTGCTGGATTTGAACCGTTAACCCTGTGGGCCACAGTCCCACACACAACCACTACACCACCAGGGCTCAGCAATTTTTATTTTAAGAAATCATGTAAAAGTCTTATCCAGCCCTTGCAGAGCTACTGGTGGTTTCAAACTGCCCACCCTGCAGTTTGGTCTCAGCCCAGGGCATGACCACCATGCCACCAGGGCCCCTGCTGCTGAGCTTTTCTTCCAAGTGTCTGCATGGATGAGCCACTGCCCTTCCAACCAGCAGCTGAATGCTGGCCCATTTGTGCCACTCGTGACCCTAGACTTGTGTACTGCCCCAAACAAGACCCCAAAGCCACTAGTGCCCAGGCAGTTCTGGCTCTTGGTGACCCGGCATAGCTTCTGAGGTTGTAAGTCTTTCTAGGAGCGGTCTCGTCTCTCTCCCTTGCTCGCTCACTCAGTGCCATCGACTTGAGGCCAATAGGACAAGCGCTCACTGCCTCTCTGGGTAGCATGTCTCACCTTGGTGTATAGACTAGTCAGAATTCAGATGTACTGCTCTATCGGCTTTCCATTGAAAAGCCCCACTGCCCTTTCCCTCTTACTGAAGTACTTTTAATGTCACTGTTGAATTCCTAGGTCAGTGTATGTTTTTCCCCCAAAATTCCAAATGCGGTTTGTATGTATTCCGGAATCGGCTTTCTGTGTCCTTTTTCTAGCTGCTTCACATCGTTCACAGCACTTCCAGTCCCATTTGGTTCTTTTCCTTCCTCACCCTCAGCCGACTGCCCCCAGGGATGTGTCTCTCCGGGTTTTGATCGTCCTCCCACCCTTTGTCATCTTGCCTATGGAAAAGAAGGTTTTTTCCCCTTCAAAGTTGTTGTTTTCTCATTTTCTCATTTCAAAGTTCCTTATTTCCCCTTGTGCGATAATGAGTCTCCTCTTATGTTTATCCCCTCCGTTTTGAGCCAGTGTCATATTTGGTGTGTAACTTGTGATGATCGATCTTCATTTCCTTACCTCTTAGGATTGTTTTTATCTCAGACAGGCCTTATAGTTAATGATAGCAGTGCCTTACCTGATGTCCTGGGATCTGTCACATCCCCCCTGCTGGACTCCAGGCAGTCCTCAGTGCAGATGAGCTAGAGGTGTGCCGGCTTTGTGTCGCAAGGACGCACTCCGGCTCCACATGGAGCCAGACCCTGCTGAGCTCCGGCTAGTCCGAGCACTCCGGTGGGTTTCAGTCCTGCTGCTTTGTCCATTTTTCTTAACGGATTTTGAAAATGTCGTCTTCTTAGCAAATACTTTCATGGCATCATATATATACCTGGACTGCTTCCTAAGCTCTGGTCCTGTTGACAAACACTAGATACAGGCTGTAAGAAAATGAAAATAACTTGTTTGCTTGTCTAAAGACGTTCAAAATCAGTACTAGATAGCACTAGGATAAAGGGATAGCTTGTTAGTAATTCATAACTTCATTCCTTGAGAGTCTGGCATCAGCAGTCAGCCTTGCCTGTTGGCTTCAATCTGCAGACCTGCCTGAGTGACTGCGACCAGTTTGGCTGAAGGCCTGTGTGAACCCTGCACACGCATCACCGTTGGTAGTGGTTCTTGGCCTCCTCAGGGTTATTTCTAAGCACCATTCCCCATAAGATGTGATGTTGGGTTTCCGGTGCTGTCTTTTGAGGTCCATAAAATGCACACCCCAAAGCAGTGCTGTTGTGCTTAGAGCAAGTGAAATAAGCAGGGAGCTCTCATCTTGGCTGCATGGGTGTTTCTGCTTGGTGACGGGCGTGGGACCTAGCAGGCTTTCGCTGCAGACACCCAGACTCTGCCAATAAGAGGGCCACGAGCAGATAAGAATCATCCTTTTTTTTTCTCCCCTCCTCTTTTCGACTTTTCCCTTCCAAGTTTGGGAGCTTCTGGCGGGGCAAGCACCTGGGATTCCTACAGTGACCATTTTACCATTGAGACGTGCAAAGAGACAGACATGCTGAACTACCTCATCGAGTGCTTTGACCGAGTTGGAATAGAGGAAAAAAAAGCACCAAAGGTAATGTGCAATAGACTTCTTCTCCCCTCTAAGACCTGCAGCACAGTGTCCCATTTATCCAGTCAGCACACAGGCCAGCAGACCTCAGCCATGGGCCAGGTGCGGGACGAGGAGCTTGCGGGTCTCTGTGCACACACCAGACAGAGATCCCTGCTCTCATGGACTCCCGTTCTAGTGGAGACAAGAAGGGGCAGGACCACGACGTGAACCCAGGTAGACTGGCTTCACGGTCCCGTCTCCTCATCAGCACTCTGAACTTGAATGCCAGGAAAAGCTTCCCCGGACCCTGGTCATGTCTCATAGCCCATTGTAACCATCACAGTAACCGCCCGTAGCGTGCACGGCAGTCTCTGTGTGAGGCCTGCATGAACCCCATCCTTCTGTTAGCCCAGCACAAGAGGGGTATTCGCTTTCCCACTGTGGCATTAAAAGGATGAACTCAGTGAGATTAAGTTCATTATCAGAGGGCGCACAGACAGTGAGGAAGCCCAGGAAGCCCATTCTTACCTGCAGACACTCTTCAATATGTTCTTCTTCATTCCTATTTCATTTTCTGGTTCGTTTTATATTAGAAACTACGGGTAGGGCTGAGCCCCGGTAGTGTAAGTGGTTGAGTGCAGGACTGCGGCCCACGGGCTTGGCAGTTCACATCCAGCAGCAGCTCTCAGGAACAGCTCCAGAGGGCACTCCCCCCCCCCCAAAAAAAAACAAAAACAAAAACAAAAACTACGGGTAATCTGGTTGGCCATCTGCTAGCGTCAGATTTGGGAAACACCTTGGCAGGATTTCTTGCACTGGCCCCTAGCAGGAGCAAGGAGAACGGTGGGTACATCTCTGGGGTCCCCAGTGGCCCCTTCAAGCTTGTGGGGCTTTCCTCCCTGCATATTTGGGTGATGGTTCCGCTCATCTTCTTAGGGATGAAAAGGAAGACAAGTCCGTCTTTTTCTAGCGCTTGGTCAGTTCTGACGCGTGTCCATTTTCAGCAGTGTGGGATTCTTTTGTGTGTTCCCCGCCCTTCTAACCTCCACCTGTCCTTTTCAGATGTGCAGCCAACCAGCCGTCAGCCAGCTTCTGAGCAACATCCGCTCACAGTGCATTTCCCATACCGCATTAGTTCTACAAGGTTCCCTTACACAACCGAGGTATGACGAACCCTCCGATGGGTGGGATTAGCAGAGAGGGTATTATTTCCACCAACGGTCACCAGGCCATGCAGCCGTTTGCAGCCCCTTGAACAATTCACCCTTTCACCTATAAAATGGAAGTGTCAGGGCCCAGTCATTTCCTAAAATACCTTCAAAGTGGTTCTCTTTCATTCTAACACATATTTCCCCTCTTCATCTCCTATACTAGTACAAAGCAGATTTTGAAAAGAAAGTGAGTTCAAATGAATTGCTTGAAGAGTTTTTCATACGTTGCTGAGATAAAGCATTCTTGAATTATAGGCAGGAGGAACTTTTTGAAGTGCCCTCACATTGTTTGATGGACTTTTGCCATATTATTATTATTTAGATCATTTTATTGGGGGCTCGTACAACACATATCACAATCCACACATCCATCCATTTGTCCATTGTTGATCATATTATTTTTTTAAACTTTTTTTTTTTTTTTTTTCGTTTTTGTGGGTATCACTGCCTCTGGTGGTCGTGGGCACTACCAAGCCGCTGCTGGATTTGAACCGCCACGCCTGCGGGCTGCAGTTCCCCACTTAACCACTTACACCACCAGGGCTCAGCCCTTTTTTAAACTTTTTGAAAACAAAGAAAATGCTTAAAAATAATGTTCCAAGGTTAAAACTTACAAGAGTTTTTAAAAACCTTAGCCCATGTTAGTCTTTTTTTCAAATTGAATGGGATATAAATAAATATGATGGGCCTTCAAACCATTTGTGAAAAAACTCCATTATCTTTTTGATTCCATTTTCCTACAAACTTTTTTAATCCCCGCTCAAAATAAAAGGAATATGTAATGCTTTGTCTTAAAATTTATTTTGGGGCTGAGCCCCGGTGGCGTAGTGGTTGAGTGCAGGACTGCAGCTCACTGGCTTGGCGGTTCAAATCCAGCAGCAGCTCTCCAGGAGCAAGGCTGGGCCTCCCACTCCCACCAGAGGGCAGTGATGCCCCCCCTAAAAAAGAAAAATATGGTGAAAAGGTGCCCTGGTGGCATAGTGGGTGCAAGTTGGGCTGCGATCCACAAGGCCTGCAGTTAGATGGGACTTGCGAGTCTTGTAAAGCATTGCTTCTCAACCTGTGGGTCATGACCCCTTTTGGGGGTTGAATGCCCCTTTCACAGGGATCACCCAATACATCCTGTACATCATGTACTTACATTACGATTCATAACAGTAGCACAGTTACAGTTACGAAGTAGCAACAAAGATAATTTTAGGGTTGTGATCACCACAACATAAGGGAGTGTGTTAAAGGGTGGTGGCATTAGGGAGGCTGAGAACTGCGGCTTTCAGAGTGACAGTCTTGGAAACCTCCAGGGGCGGTTCCACCCTGCCCTATAGTGTCCCCATGAGTCCGCATGGACTGAAGGGCAGTGAGTTTGTGGGTGTTTTGCTTTGAAAGGCTGTACATAGGAAAAGATGTGTTTCCTGACATTTCCTATATTCATAGAACCTCTCATCACGAATGCTCACAAGTGAATAGCGCTGACAGGACGGGTGATGGTTTCCTAACCTCGTGCAGACTGTGACCGGGCAGTTAGGGGCTTCTTGGGGCACATGCTTTTGAGTTGATGGCCTCACGGCCCTCGCCCTCCTGCGTCCACAGGTCCATGCAGCAGCCATCCTTCTTGGTGCCCTATATGCTGTGTAGGAATCTCCCATACGGCTTCATCCAAGAACTGGTGAGGACAACGCACCAGGATGCAGAAGTGTTCAAGCAGGTATGGCGTTGTGAGAAAAAAGAGTCTTACCATCTTTCCTGTCACTCAGTCTTAGACACTTGTCTTTTATCGTTTAACTCTTGAGTGTTTTATTCCCTACAGAAATATGTAAAATAGCCTTGGTATGCTAGAAAATGAGATTTTACCTTTCTCCACCCCAACCAGATCTGTTGCCATCAAGTCAATACTGACTCTTAGTGACCTTTCAGGACAGGGTAGAACTGCCCCTGTGGATATTTACGGAGTAGAAAGTCCTGTCTTTCTCACAGGGAGCTGCTCGGTGGTTTTGAACTGCTGACCTTGCAGTCAGAGGCTGGCCAACGCATAACCACTGTGCTACCAGGGGCGCCTCTAGTTTACCTTTAAGGGTGGCAACTTTGAGTTGCTAAGTCCTTTTACTGAGACTTCCGTCTGTGTTCTGGAATTTAGAATTGGATGGAGACAGAGACCTGCATTTTACCAGTGTGGGAAGGGACTCAGTTGAAAACAAGTGTAATAGCAAGACCCACATCGCGGTGGCCGTTTGCTCTGTCGCCGCGTCCATGTCGGTAGCCACGTGGCTGTGCCTCCCTCGGACACCATTGTGTCTCTTGATGATAGTGTTTCTTCCCTGCACGACTTGCTTTTGTTCTTGTCCTCTCCGGTTTTAGGCTTCATATAGGCGTCTTCGTCAAGTAGAAGACACGTGCTCCTGTGAATAGCATGGAGGACGGGGTGGCGGGTTGGGTGATGGTTATCACCAGGCTGCTCACGGCAAGGAATCCAAAGGGGCCGTTGTACTCCATCCGATAGGGCTGCTGTGAGTTGGCAGGGACTCGGTTGTGTGAGTGGGTGAGGACGTAGTACAGTGTTTGACTATTTGGCGAACATGGTTAGACATGTTTTGTCTGCTTACTAGAAATTGAACCCTACTGTAGGCTAGCTCCATTAGGAAAAGGGGGAAGATATCCTACCTAGTATTTCTGAAGAAAATGCCTAAGAGATTTTTCTGACTGGCCAATTGTGCCATCCCTGTGCGATGCCTGCAGCTCTTGCCACCTCCCTGCTCTTCAGTTTGGCACCCTCTGCCCCACCTGAGCACTGCCTCTCTCTTTTTAGCCACCTCGTGTGGATGCGCATTATTTCTACTCTGCTCGCCAGACTTGCAGAAACTGAAATAGGCGCGTCCAGAGATGCCTTCTTTGAAGACTCTATACTTGTCCCCCAGCGCTCCCTTTTCCATCCCGCGCTTTCTAGAATACGGGTTTGAGTACGTGGGAGAACATGAGCAGAGAGGGGATTTTTCCAAGTTTTCGGTAGTTTTAGAGAACCCTGCTGCCTTCACAGTGTATTGGATTTCAGATCGCCAGTTGTTTTTATCACTGTCTACATCATTTTCTACCTCGTGTTAAGAGTCTTGAGTCCCAACCAGCTCCCTGGCCCGGATGTGCCTGGTGAAACTTGGAGATGGACTGTGTTGTGCCAATCTTGCATAGTGTTCATGTGCCAAAGTATTAGTGGTAAATCCTCAAAGTTATTTAAGTGCCCTCAAACTCTGACATCAGGTTTTTGTATTAATTATAATGTGTCATTCTAGCTAAATTTTTCTTCATCCATTTTTTATATACCAGTTATCTCTTTGGTCTGCTTAAGGAAGGTTAACCCAGTAATGTCATTTACAACATTTGTACTCAAGTATTAGCCAACCTGAATATCAGCTAAGGCACCTAATTTTACCACAAAAACTGAATAAAAATCCTGCTGTAAAACTAAGCTTATGGGCCGAGCCCCGGTGGCGTAGTGGTTGTGCATGGGACTACGGCCCACTGGGATGGAGGTTCAATTCCAGCAGCAGCAGCTCCATAGGAGCAAAAGCCAGGCCGACTACTCCCCGTACCAGAGGGCAGTGATGCCCCCCCCCCCCCAAAAAAGAAAAAACTCAGCTTGTACAAATATGTATGTTAATTCTTTTTATTTGTTTTAGACAAGTTAGTTGTTTCCACCTTTATATTATGGATGGGGCAGGGTAGCAACTAGTACTGATAACAATTTTTTAAAATAATAATAGAGCTGAGCCCCGGTGGCGTTAAGTGGTTGAGTGCGGGACTGCGGCCTTCGGGCTTGGTGGTTCAAATCCAGTGGCGGCTTGAACGGGTGGCCTAGGTTTTTTAAAGATCACTTTAGAGTTGCTTGCTAATCAAAAACTTGAGTCGGTGAGTTTACTTGATTCGACCAAGTGAAGTCTCTAGAGGACTCTTTAACCAAAACCAAACGCACTAGATTCCAGGTCATAGCAGCCGTTAAGATTCCCAAGACTGTAAATATTTACGGACACATACAGTCTCATCTTTATCCCCTGGCTACCTAGTGGGTTTGAACTGCCAACCTTATGGGTAACACTCTGTTACTCAACAGCGTAGCCACGGTTCCTTGAAGGCCCTTTTTGGAGGCTCCAAATTTGTGAATTTCTGTTTAACAACGGGGAGCTCTGCTGAAGGGTAGTTTTCTCAGGATATCAGGAGTCACTAAAATCCTCTTAGTTCTGAGGACTCCCACTATACTATTTTGTGGTTGGCCTTGTCAAGGACATATCCATACTATGTAACTGGATTCTGTTGTGGTGGTTGTTACCTCCTGTTGAGTCAAGTTTCCACTTACACACCTATTCAAGGAGACAGAGTAGATCTGCTCCAGAGAACTTTCTAGGCTGTCCTTTGTGTGAGGAAGCAGCCAGGAGAAAAGACCTGGGAATTACGGGGTGGATTTGAACCAGCAGCCTTCCCTTTAACAGTTGGGCCATCTATGGGCCCCTTCAGCTAGGTCTAGATTTCATACTCAAAAGCTTTTCTGTGGGGGAGCCAGTGGACATGACCGGACAGTCAGGAGTCAACAGTTTTTGAACATGCTTCATATGTTCACAATGCCTTCTACTTACATAACTGATTTTGTGATTTTTTTTTTTCTTGTAGATCTTTATCCCCATTTTACAAGGCCTGGCGCTGGCTGCCAAAGAGTGCTCCCTTGATAGCGACTACTTTAAATATCCCCTCATGGTAAAACTTTTGTTTATATACTTTGTAGCTGTTTCTCCATCTAAGAGCTGTTTCTCTGGCAGGCTATTTTAACGCACACTTTTCTTCCAGGTCTGTGATCCACTTGACTTTCACAGGTAAAACATGAAACCTTTGTGTAGGCTCTCCCGAGTTCTTGCTGTGCAGTGAGATGCTAACAGCAGTTGGCAGTTTGGTATATGTTCCACTGACCCAGCCCTAGACGGGAGCCAGTGATGGCGCTGCTGGCACGACGTCACCATTCTGTGTACCAAACCAAACTCACTGCCCTGGAGTCAATTCTGACTCTTAACAAGCCCCCCTGTGAGGTTCCCAGGTTCTTAGATATTTATGGGAGTAGAGAAAGCCTGGTGTGTCTCTCAGAATGGCGGGTGGTTTCAAACTGCCCACCCTGCAGACCCCAATCCCACTTGGAACTGCCTTTCTGTACATTTTATTTATGACTATTGGCCGTGCACCTCTGAGTCTCCTAGTCATAGGCAGTATTTTGGAATGATATTTCTTCTTTCTTTCTTTTTTTTTTTTTTAAACAACTGTTCTAAATGCAAATCGAAAGACCAAATTATAATGAGGTGATACAGTATGGGTTTTATGGAGTGCCTTTCTGCAGAAATCTCAGAAGTAACCCCATTGTTCATCTTCCAATTTCCTGAGGCTGTCGACTTTGCCTGAGGGCCTCCCGTGGAACTCACTGATCTGTTAACTCTTCAAGACCCTTAGAAGAAGCACAAATCGGGGGCTAAATTCTCCAAGTGGATTTGACTGTCATGAAAACACAGGACCTACAATGAAAATAAGATGGTCTTCTTTTTTCCTGAATTGGCTTCAAGTATGACCGAATAGCTTTCATTCTACATATAGCAAGGAAGAAATGTCAACGTATAACAACAAGTTCCCCTTAAGGATCTCTGACTTAGTGTAAATTTAGGCCTTGGTGAAATTGATATACTTTGGGGCATTTATTCCTTTTCCTCATTCTGCTGAATTGATTCAACTTGCTCATGAAGTCAGTACTGACTTAGGATCTCTTTAGAGGCAGGCCCGCAGGAACACAGGAACTCCTTGGGGGACAGGGTCCCCCTCCTCCAGGTGCTCCTGAACAGCTGCAGAAACCCAGCCCACACGCTGCTTTTAGGTGATTGCAGCACAGTCCGTGCTGAAAGAGCACTGAGCCCGGCGGCTGCATTTGCCTCTTTAAAATACTAACCAGTGCGGGCAGGTTCTAACAGTTAAAGCAGTGCCGGGAAGTTAGAAGGTGAGATGGGAATCCTTCCTTTCAAAGCTCCATTTGGAATGGGTTTACGCCCGCGAGCTTCCCATTGTGCGTGTGATCAGGCTCCTCGTACGATTCTCCGCATCCATATTTGTTCCAGAGAACAGGGAACGGGCTCACATGAGTGTCTGATTTCTGTGATGGAGCGTGTCCGTGAACACGCATCACCACTCGAGTGTGTGGTTATTCCTGCCTGGAGCAGCTGCTCTCGGTCGCACTTTAAATTCACTCCGGGGGCCTCAGTCAGACGTTCTTAGTGCCAGAGAGCAACAGAATGGCCCTTCTTGGCCAGAAGACAAAGGCTTCCAGGGGCCAGACAATACTTTTTGTACCATTACCGATGCCTGTGCGATCATGGAAGTGAAGGGAGACCCGAAGAGGACCAAGGTTGGAACTGAAGCCAGGAAGAATGTGGATTCCAGCTTTTCCATACCGCGGAGTCTGCGGAGGAGCTGTTCACCATGCCTGGCCCCCACCCTGCACAGAGCGACTTAACTCGAGATAAAGGAGGAGGAGATGGGGAGAAGAGGCCTGGCACCCTAATTTTTTTCACAGCTTCCCCAGTGATCCCAATGTACAGTAAGGACTAGGAGCCTCTCCCCAGACAGAGACACCTGCGACTCAGCAGCTACCCTCAGAGCCCCCATGGCTTCTCACAGGTGTGTCTACCCCTGAACGCATCTACCTGAGCTGCCTGCCGCTGGCTTAGTGGTTTTTACCCCATTCCCTCCTCAACCCCGTGTCTGATCGTATGCAGATGGCCAGGTAAAGTGTTGGGTGTGCTTTTGACTCTCAGAGCGGTTCTTCCTGACGGTTCTTCCTGCAATGTGAGAATGATGGGGGCGCCAACAGAGAGCGCTGCACTTAGAAAACATATAATTATGTGCACGTGACGTTATGTTTATCGTCAAAGTTTATTGTTTTAAATGTGGACTGAAGTTGAAAGCTTATAAATTGTCATTATTGATCATCCTGTTTGGCACTGACAATACTTAGCTATCTAAAAAATATAAGAAGCAGAGCTCTTTTTGGCATGGAAAGATGTTCAGTGAAAATTAAGCCATTTTTGGTAAAAATAAATACATTTACCAGACGATAATTGGTATATTGGCCTATTAAGGATGGGGTGGGTAGAGGGTGGGGATTGAAGGGAAATGAGAAAATAATACAGGACAGGGGAGAATGTTCTAGAACTGATTATTGCAACATGTATAAAACTTTTTTAGTATGACTAGACCATGAAGGTATATGAAATGTGATACATATCTCAAAACTATTGGTAGGGGGAAAGATGTTTAGAAAGCTATTCACCAAAATATCAATAGAAGTCATCTAGTTATCTCTGGGTTGGTTTTGAATCATTTTTATTTTTGTTACATATTTTGATTTTTCTGAAGTTTTCTGAGTTTTTTTAACCATTTGTGTTTATTAATGTTTTAATCAGAAAAGGTAGCAAAGCTGTTATCAGTTTGGAGAGAATGCCTATGTCTTTGTAGCAGCATGTGAGGCTATTTCTTGATGTTACCCATCGCTCTTATCCCAAGATGAGATGCATTAAAATGCCTCTTCCTGGCTTTCTTTCTAGGCGTTAGGCGAGCTCTGTGAGACCAAGTTTGGGAAGACGCATCCTGTGTGCAATTTGGTAAGTGCCCGCCTGCTTGTTCCTTTTCAACAAACACATCTAACTCCAAAGGTATCTCTCAGGTAGCGTTATCCAGGTAATTTCTCTTGGAGGACATTAAAATTTTTCCTTCAGAAGCAGTTAACATGTTGGCTTGCCTTGTTTCCTGGAATAAACGTCTGTGTTTTATGACTTGTTGTTACTGATAAGTCATGCACAATCAGGATAGCAAACCCTCCAGGGAGTCCTTGAATAATTTGAAAATGCCTTTTTTAAACCCTCTCAAAGACTATTCAGAAATCAAACTGGGGGTGAAAACGTTGGGCTTAAAAAAGCAAGGCTGGGCCTCCCTTTAAGGTGGTGAGACGGCAGCAGGCTGCCCGCGGTGTCCGTGTGGGCCGTGGTCAGCCGTCGTGCTGGTGTCTCAGCGCCAGCTGGACCTATTGCTCTTGCGAACTTGGAGCGCTGACATTTACCTCTCTCGCCTTTTGAGCCGTTTGATCCGCCTCTTCCCTTGTGTGCATAGGTTGCTTCTTTGCCGCTGTGGCTGCCGAAGTCCTTAAGCCCTGGCTCCGGGCGGGAGCTGCAGAGACTGTCTTATTTGGGAGCCTTCTTTAGCTTCTCCGTCTTTGCAGAAGATGATGTAAGTGCGTGGGCCGCCTGTCCCTTGCCGCTCTTCCTCGAAGGTGCCTTCCCACTGGACCCTGCGTGTTGATCCGAGTTTCTTCCTTCTCATTCCAGGCTAAAGTGGTTGAAAAATATTTCTCAGGGCCGGCCATTACCCTGGAGAACACTCGCGTGGTTAGCCAATCACTGCAGCATTACTTGGAGTTGGGAAGGGTAGGTGTTGGGAAAGCCAATCCGGGATGGCTCAGAGCTAAGCTGTATGAAAGCGCTGGGTCTTGCGTAAGAACGGCCACCGCAGTGACCTGCTGCCTGTGTGTGTAGCGTGCTGGGAGTACCTCCCGAGTGTGCGCTGCCATTGAC